>JACEVL010000523.1:0-27500 GCA_020284085.1 Aporrectodea caliginosa
GCAGAAGTTGAAAGTCGGCCAGGGTTTCTATCGTAACTTTGGTTAACAGCCATACCTGCCAGCAAAGCTTCCATATGGGGCCCATATAAAAAATCCATATTCCCATAATTATAGGCCCATGCAGAGCCCATATGGGTCTCAGTTGCCAAGTGGTAAAGTTTATGCCCATGGAACTGCTGACAGGGAAGCAGCGGGAGGAGGAGCCACGTTCAATTGTTTCCATTCAGTTTTATTTATGATAATTCTAATGTGCTATTGGTTTAATTGCTTTTTAAATCAATATTGAGAAAAAGAGCTAAAGCTGCGATTCGTCTAACTCCAGAGAACAGGTACCGCGAAAAGTGACAACAGTTTTATGGGACACGGTAGCCAATTGGTTAGAATGGTGGCCTTGTTCACGGAGAGAACAGGTTCGATCCTCCCCTGAGATGAGTATACTGTGTATGGACCTTGAGGAAGCTCTTCACTCACAATTGCTCAGCGCCATCAATTGAAATTGGTCATTATATGGTGGCGCTAAGCTAATGCATAATAGTAGTAGTAGTAGTAGTAGTAGTAGTAGTAGTAGTAGTAGTAGTAGTAGTAGTAGTAGTAGTAGTAGTAGTAGTAGTAGTAGTAGTAGTAGTAGCAGTAGTAGTAGTAGTAGTAGTAGTAGTAGTAGTAGTAGGAGGAGGAGGAGCAGCAGCAGCAGCAGCAGCAGCAGTAATGATAATAATTTGCGTCTTTGTTTATTGCACTTATTACGGTCGCAATGTCGGTAAATCTGAATCAAACACCAAAGAAAGTGTTCGCAAACAACTTGTTCACAGTCTCCACGCGAAGTCTTGATAACAGACTCGAACTTGCAATCGTTAGATTATGCGTATATCTTCACCGCTGTCAACCACAAATTGGCTGGCTAATTCAGTAATTCATTAATATTTACTTTCTATGACCATCCATGGTCAGTTACACTTGCATTGTATGATGCAGTTTAAAGAAGACACTAGTAACAAATGATTAGTAGCCTACAAATAATGAGAAACATCGGTTTTACAACAATTTTTCTGCCCATGGACTGGCGTTTAGATGGCACAGAGAATCCAGAAGTTTTACAAATAAGGGTAACTATTTGACTTGTCTGGATTATCTTGCTTGAATTTGATCCATTCTTTGCGAACCATGTAAAGAATTTCGGGAATTGTGGGCAAGGATGTTTTGCAACTCTTCTATTTCTATTTCCCTGTTTGTGACTATAGTTGATAAAAAAGTAACACCGATTCAGTTTCAAAGAATTAATAATTTTTTTCAACCATTAATACATTATACAATATACCATTGCTGCATTGCATTGCAACAAACGAGTACATCACACATAAATATTCTTGAGTCTTTTAAAACTAAAATCAAATAACTTCACATTCCTTGAAAAAGCTTCTATAACTAATCACAAGTACAATGTCAATAACACTAACAAAAACAGCTTCAAGTTCAACTTCGTGGGTTTTGCACATGATAGGGTAAACACCCCCCCCCCAGAGTCTCAGACTCTGTCTACAAGTTCACAAGAACCCCCAAAAATGTTTTCGCCTAGGTCCCCGTTTTCTGTAAAAGCGCCTCTGTTGAGCGATGGTGGTCATTCTGAGGAGGAAGGCCGTGCGAACGGAGAACCCCAAGAGCATACAGCGACGAGGCACAAGAGGAGAGTGCCCCTCGAGGTGGGAATGCATGCCAAGGTCACAACTGAGTATTAATTACTCTGAGGATCCGGATCTTGTCAACCCGCTCGGCATCCTCTAATATCTAATACATTCAGCATTTAGATCTCAGTAATATTTATTACGTCCAAAATGACATCTCTGCCTAATAACAAGGTATAGGCATTCAATAATATATGTATCCACTCACACACCAGCCAACTGGTTTCTCTGTTCGTGTATCAAATTATCCATCCATCATCTCCTCCCCTTCCTTCCTCCCTCCCTCCTTCCCTCCCTCCTTCCTTCCTCCTCCCTCTTAATATCCCTCCTCCCTCACACACCAATCCTCCCAACTGGTTTCTCTGTTCGTGTATCCATCCATCATCCTTCCCTCCCTCCTTTCCTTCCTTCCCTCCCTCCTTCCCTCCCTCCCTCCCTCCCTCCATTCATCCATCCATCTATGGGTCCATCCATCATCCATTCCTCCATTCATCAATTCATCCATCTGTCCATCGAAGCAACCTGAGAGAAACCCTATCTGAACATCCAAGCCTTACCCAAAGAGAGAGTGAACCGAAGCTCCATCCATCCAACCACCATCCACCCACCAATCCATTCATCTATCCGTCTATCCATTCACCAAACAGCAAGAGCCACGCGCCAGACCATCAGCCATTCATCCATTCATCCACTCATCCATCCTTACATCTACCCATCTATCAAGCCATTCATTCATTTATTCATCCATCCATCCTTACACTCATTCACCTATCAAGCATTCATTCATCCACCTACCCACCCTGTATGAAGACTGAAGTCCTACCAAGATAAAATCCTTGGGCTGTGCTGTTATGTTACCGTGAAGGCTACTCCACTGAAACTGTTCTTGCCTTAACGCTGACAACAGCTTCTCATCTAATGATACCTTAAATACATGCCTCTCAGTATGCCTTGACCTTAGTGCTGCTTTTGACACTGTCGATCACCACCTACCCTCTTATCTTCATCGGTTGTTCACGGTCCAACCACTTCGCTCAACCTGCTCCTCTTCCGCCCTAACATACCTCTGCCCTTCCATCACCTCATCACTAAAATTTGCAAACCACTCCTTGGCACTGTCATGGGTACTCGTGCATTCTGTGTTGCTGCCCCCAAGGAATGAAATAGACTGCCAATGTTTACCTGTTGCTCAATCTCCTTTTCTTCCTTCAACAAACGTGTCAAAACTCACTATTTTTCATTGGCCTTCAAACATCTGGATATCTAACTACTCTTCACTAGGTAACTCACTAACCGCCCCTCAGATTCGCATTTCTGTGTGACTTTGTGCATGTTTAAGGTGTTTGTAATAATAATAATAATAATAATAATATTAATAAATAAATAAATAGTAGCAGTAATAATAATAATAATAATAATAATAATAATAATAATAATAATAATAATAATAATAATAATAATAATAATAATAATAATAATAATGATAATAATAATGTTCTAATGTTTGGCATAAAACACCTCAGGTGTGGAAATCTATGGATAGGGCGATCAGGAGAGAAACGCCAAACTGTCAGACAGCATAGGTGTAAACTTTGTAAAGTGTAAACTGCTATCAATATCTATAGTTACATCATACAACTAAACTGAAACCAAAGCCCTCAGTGCCTGCGTGAAATTTGAAGGGTCTGGGATAAGCTTGCATCATACTCGCAACCCTTGACAAGACAAAGTTGAGTCACCGATAGGGGTTCAGGGCACATCCAAAATCTAAATGATCTACACGTATCCAGAGTGGCGGTTTTGGCATGAGGGTGGGCTGAACCTCTGGACACCCCAGTGTCAGTGGCGTAACCAGGTCTTCCATAAAATTACGCAGTTTTGAAGAACTCTGAGGGGAGGGGTCTGGGGAGGGGGCTGTGCCCTCTCCCCAGGGTAAGAAAAATTTTCATTTAGGGGTTTGTAATGGTGCATTTTGGAGACCAACTTTTGATTCAAAGTAATAACATTTTACATAAGTTCTTTGGAAAATTATAATTATAATTTCATAATTTGATTTTTAAAATGGGTTCAGCTGCAAAGTCCCAGCAACCAACGTAGACTAGAAACAGACAGACTCATCAAAGCAATTAACTAAAGCATAAGAAAACAAATTTATTTGTTGGTTTGTAATGGTCCATTTTGGAGACAATCTTTTTGGTTAAAAGTAATAACATTTTACATCAGCTCTTTGGCAAATTATGATTCATTCATTCATTACAGAGATTTACATAGCGCCCCTTCAAGATTATCTACTTAGGAGCGCACCCGACCCAACTCCGAAGTCCGAACAGTCTTGAAGTTAGAATAGAACGTGATCTGAAGGGCTCTCGGCATTAGGCGTAGTGCCAAAGGAAGCCCATTCCAGATTGCAGGCCAGCAACAGAAAAAGCACGGCGCTGCAGAATAGAAGTCCGCGACCGGGAGATAAGAACCTCAGCCTGCCTAGAAGAGCGAGGAGAACCACGGTGCTGGATGCTGAGGGTGGTGCTCCTGTAGATAAACAGAGACCACATCATCCAGACCAAGGAAGAGATCCGGTAAGCGATCCACTGTGGGAAAGGAAGCCAATGCAAGACATACCGCATATAGTCAGTAACATGGCGGAATCTTGGGATGCAACCAATAATTATAGCGTGCCGCCGAGCGTAAGACCCGAACCAAGCACCCAACCCGAGTCGCCGGAAAACCCACGCAGAGGGCGCTGCAATAATCAAGACGGGAAACAACAAAGAAGTGGATAAGCATTAAGGCAGCGTTAAAGGTTAAGGAACGGAAGACCTCTCTAAGCTGACGCAGCTGCCAGCTGGTATACACAATCGCGGCATAGCAGGCTGATATGCCGCGTGAACGTTAGTTCTTGGTCTAATGTGACACCAAGGTCCCGGACAAAGGATGAGAAAGCAATGGCGTACGGAGCTGAAATGCCGCCCGGGGCGACGGCCCAAAATGCTGCCCTTGGCCACTTAATTTTGGATATGTTATTTTCTCTAAGAGATTGCAGTTTTCATGACGATCGTCGATCTCATTACATGCACGCCTATAATTTTATTTTATAAAGTTGATAGCCTGCCTGGATTTATCAATTAATTAATTTCTTGCCACTGTGAGAAAGTAATCTGAGGGAACTCCTGGGCAAGGGCCTCCAAATCAAGTTTGGCGAGCTGCTGGCGCGTGCCAAGCCAAATGAACTGGGTCTGAGATGAGTTTAGCCGCAGGCGATTGGAGGACATCCAGGCCTCGAGAGCCTCCATTGCCCGGTTCATGGCCCGGGCTTCGGTAATGGCTGCTGACGCAGGACAGTGCAAAAACGCCTGCAGGTCACCCGCATAAGATTGGTTCAGCACAGAGCAAGGCTCAGCAAGAGGCCAGGAGAGGACCAGTATCAGCAGTATAAATAATATATTTAGAGAAGATGGCCCAGCACAGATTCCTGGGGCAGGCCAAACGGGACAGGAACACATGGAGTCCTAGTAGACACGTAGACCGCAGAGAAGGCACGGTGATGGAGGTAGGAAACAATCCAGTCAAGAAAGTTACCAGAAAGGCCAAACGAGGTAGATAGGCGCCTAAGAATGATATCGTGATCGACGGTGTCAAACGCCGTGCTGACAGCAAATAATGCTAAGAGGATGACCTGTGACCTATCAATAGCCCCATAGATATCAGAGAGGAGGCGAACTAACAGGGTCTCCGTGGAGTGGCCCTTACGAAAACCAGATTGAAAAGTCGGCAGCAAATTGTCCTTATCAAGATACCTTAACATATACAGAAACCAACTTCATAAAGCTGCTGCTTTATGAGTGTCGCAATAGTTTCGCCAGTGGTGTCAAGCGTTGGGAAAACTTGGGATGACAGTTAGGCCCTATAAATTGTTCTTTTGCCACATGCTGAGAACCGGGTTGTTCACGCTATCAACATATCGTATAAGCTGACCGATATCTGTTCTGTGCTCGCATCAAACAATAAAGTGTACAACCTAGCCTCACGACATTCTGCCACAATAATGTCTCGAACTCACAGGCCACACAGGTGGATCAGCTGATTTTTGAATCAACGGACTTATGTACTGGGCTTTGCGTGGACCAGATGACATTAGCTTACGATGATTTAATCTATAGTGTCGGTCTGTGATCGAAATTTCAGAAGTGCCATGAAATTTGCAGAGTCTTCACTATGTCGGCGAAGGGAAATGTTTTACTGACTGTACAGTAATAAAGTCTGCACATTAGAAATTCAACGAATAATAGTAATCTAGAATGTCAAAAAGTAATCTAAACGGTTAAAAAATTTGAGAGCTGCTAAAATCTTTACGCAGTTGCGTAATTGCGTAATGCTAGTTACGCGCCTGCCCCAGTGTCACGGGACACCCGGAAGCGTTAAACCTTTCGGCCGTTTGCGTTTTATGCCAAGCATTCGAACACAACAGCACAGCCCTAAGAATTTCTATTTCAGGGCATTCTAGGGTTTGGATCTTCACTGGGTTTCAATCTTTTGGTAGGACTTCAATCTTCATACAGGGTGGGTGCACGTGGTGGATGAATGAATGACTTCATAGGTGAATGGGTGTAAGGATTGATGGGTGGATGAATAAATGAACAAATGACTTGGTGGATGAATTAATGTAAGGATGGATGATGGGTCGTCCATTAATTATGTCAACAAAATAGGGGGGAAGGGGGTTTGGAAAAGTTTGACAGTTGTTGACAAGGGGGGGGTTTGGTAAAAATTGACGTCAACAAATTATTTCATATGAATCAACACAGACCCTTCAAAATGGTAGCGAAAACATTAAGTAATGCTAAAAATGTATAAAGTTCTTAATGTTTAATACTACTAAAATGCTGGTAATAAACTAAACTCATATATTTTGAAATTCGAGATTGTATTTTTAGTGTAAAACAATTTGAAAAAATGATTCTACATGTATTGAGCCATTGTGTTTCTTTTTTGTAGGGGGGGTTCTGGGATTATTGACATAATTTTTAGGGGGGTCCGTCAATGTTTGACAGTTGTTGACAAGGGGGGAGGGGTCAAAACTGCCTAAAATTTGTTGACATAATTAATGGACGACCCCTGAGTGGATGAAAGACGAATGGCTGGATAGTCTGACGGATGGCTGCACTGCTGTTTGGTGGATGGAGACAGACCGATGGATGAATTGATGGATGGAGGGGTGGATGGAGAGCGTCAGTTCACTCTCAATCTTTGGGCAAGGTTTAGACGTTCAGATAAGGTCTCAATCTCAGGTTACTTCGATGGACAGATGGATGAGTTGATGAATGGGATGGATGGACGCATAGATGGATGGATGGATACACGGAGAAACCAGTTGGTGTGTGGATGGATGAATGAATGAAAGAATGACTTGATGGGGATGGATGAATGGACGAACAAATGATGAGTCAATGAATGGATGGATTTTTTAGGTGGAATGTGGGTGGGTGCATGGAAAGATGAATGAATGGAAGTCTTGATGGGTGGATGGTTTCATTCATACATTCATTTCAAAAACTTACAATAGCGCCCCCTTCAAGAAACCTACTCAGAGGCGCTCACAGCCCAACCACGGCAATACAGACTATAACTTGAGCAACTCGTAAAACACAGTTCTACTGGACCTTGGCATGCAGCAGGCACACTTCCAAAGGGAGTGCATTCTAAATGGAGGGTCCAACAATTGAGAAGGCCCGGAGCTGCCTAATTGAGGAGGGAGCCCGAGGGACTAAAAGCTCTCCCCAGCAGAAGACTGGCCAACTATTTAGACTGGGCGGGAAAACAGGTATTACGATTACAAATAATCAGATTACGATTACAAATAACCAGATCGCCCATTGGAGATTTGCTCTTCGGAACAGAGAACGTGTTCCCATGAGCTCCTGTTGTCATTTCAGATGAGGGCGGGTTCTGGTTGCTTGGAACACTTCACAGAGCCAGCATGACATCACTGGAAGACTTGGCCTTGAACTTCATTTCCTGAATGCCAATCGTCAACTTGTGAAGTGTAAAGATGCCTTGAAGAGTCGCTGAATTTGCTCTGACTGAACTGACTGCAATTGAAAACAATGACAAACTGATATAATTATATTTTTTGAGTCAGCAAAAAACTGCAAGATTAATTCACAGTGTATATGCTCTGTGATAAATTGAACTGTGATAATTTTAAAGAAAATATTCATGGAAATAAACAACCATAATTGTTATGTCTAGCGTTTCTGACAACATTTAGCAAATACCAAATCATCAGACTTGACTTCGACTTGCATTAAGTGAAAGAAGAAAACATAAAAATAATAATTTGCCTGCTTTCTACCAACTGCTAAAGTCCTTTCTCTTTGGCCGTGGCTGGACTGGGATTGACTCTGAGTAGGCTTCTTGAAGAGGCGCTATATAAATTTCCGGAATGAATGAATGAATGAAAAAACAATGTGAAGATTTGGTTCTCTGTAAGTATAATATCATAATCTTTTTAACAGAAATTCTATAGGCCTACCTGGCTATTGCTCAAGTCTTAGACTGCACTGGAGTGCAGTATGTGGGCATCCTTGCACGACTTGACTTCGGATGTTATATAGTTGCACATCGACCATAACTAGGCGTAGCTGTAACTGTAGTTGGCCTGCGTGAAGATGGAGCAGGTGTCACCTAAATCGCCGGCGCATCAATTTCATCTTCCCAATGCTTGCATTCGGTTTATCAGAGATTAATTTCTAGGATCTTTTTCGGTATACCTTAACACGTTTGCAGCATTTAAACGTCAGTACAATACAATACAAGCACATTACAATACAACTGGGGCGCGGTGGTTTGGGCAGATGGTGTACGGTGCCTTGCATCAGAGGGTTGCGGGTTCGAATCACCCAAGCCGCCGCGCACCTAGGGCAAGTTATTCACTCGCAATTGCTCATGCGCTTCGGCGTGAAACTCACGATTCAGCGTGCGCGCAGTAGTCGGGAGCGCCTCTGAATGGGAAATCTGTAGGGGCGCTATAACAAGTGTTCAAATACAATACAATACATCGAACATAACTAGGCGTAGCTGTAACTGTAGTTGGCCTGCGTAAAGATGGAGCAGGTGTCACCTAAATCAATAACATGTCATCAATTTCATCTTCAACCAATGCTTGCATTGACATGGCATATACTAATAAAGAAATGTTAGAAATCTATTTCGGTATACCTTAACACGTTTGCAGCATTTAATTTTCAGGAGTATATAAGCAAGTAAACCTTTTATTAATGTAACAAAAAGCGCAGATGGTGTACTTAAACATCAATCAGAAATTCCATTAGATCAAACAAGATAAAAACATAGCTGCCATTATGGGCATTAGTGATGCGTCCCACGATCCGGATTCCCTCACCTTTCCGGATTCCCTCACCTTTGACCTACAGCCAAAAAACAAAATTTTTTACTATATCCATCTAGTATCTATAATGCGTCTTATGAAGCAGTTACCTCTACGAATATATAGTCCGATTCAACGACATAGCGTGCGCAGCGCGCCCGTTTTTGTTGCGGCCAATCACAACGCTGGCCAAATATCGGAAAAGAGGATTCCCCGATTCTTGAGTCCCCGATTCTATAAGCTAGCCTTTTTGGGGAGCTGAAATTTTTATAGAATGAAATGTCTGCGAGGGAAGTCTATCTGCCAAGTTTCACGACGATTAAATGATTGTAAGTGATCGAATGGTCGTCGCAAGATTTGACTTTTTAGCCTGTGGCTCATAGTTACATAGTTACATTCAAGTTAAGTTAAACTAGATGGATTAAAAATAGTGACACACAAAATACCTTGGTCCTTGGAGAAGTGAGAAATCCCAGAATCCAGTGGCACCATCCCATGTTGAGATGGTGAGATCCTTGAACATCCTTCTCTTATTATCATCACCCAATCTAGGAACCTCGAATTTCCAATGACAGCTCCCTTGCCGACTGTTCTCTTCCCATCCGACTCCCATTTCACCCAGAAAGCTCTGTAGTTGTTGCGGTCCATGAGGTTGGGGTTTCCATTCTGTTTTTCGATCACTGAGCATGAAAGACTGTGGAATTCTGATTCGTGATGAACTTGGACAACTGATTGTAATTGCGTTCTGGCAGTATCGTAACTCTCAGAGAAGACACTGTAACAGAATTCAAACTGGTAATCAGAAATACATGTATAGTACATCCTATATAAATGGTGGCGATAGAGTAATTAAAGCAGATTAATATTTAGCAGTACGAACAACGCAAGTTGACCATACTGTGATCCTACCAGCATGCCCACATGGAGCCCACATATATATAGGACCCATATTCTAATATGGGACCCGTATACAGCACACATGGGACCCGTCTAAAGCCCATGGAAATGTTGGCAGGGCTGCAGTCCTAACGAACTGATTAAGAATCTTTATAGCTCTTCTGCGGAAAACCAGAATATTTGGTCGTTGATGAGCACAGTCATTCACAAGTCAGCGTACACAAAGTTTCAAACAAAATATCATATTATTACTATCAAATCTAATATAATCTGGAAACTTCTATGGCGCTGTCATTGCAAAAGCTCATGAGGAGACACGAGCATACATAGACAGACGGTTTTCCGCCGCGGAAGTAAAAAATTTCTTTCCAGTGCGGCGAAATCTTCCGCCGCAAAAGATTTATTCATATAGGCTAAATGTAGTCCTAAAAATTGCAAGTTCAAGCAAACTTCGACCTACCAAATGTATGAATCAAGAAATAAACGGGTGCACACAAGTAGGCTAGGCTTCGAATACATTCATCTGTCGATCAAAAATATTAGAACTTTTAGAGCAACTTGCAAAATATGCAGACGCCATGGCCTCACTGATGGCCAAAATGGCGGATGTGAACCTCAGAATTTATTTCTATAAATATGACGTCATAATACGACAGACGAAATATTATCTAAAGAATCAACTCATTTCATGAGAAGCAACGATAAGCCTATCAGGACTATTAATCGACCGGTTAATCAAGCGTATAAAATCGAATCACATAGGGGCCTACATTTGCAAATTCGTCTTCGTTCTTCCACTTCAAACATCTTCAGAACCTACTCTAATTCGTCTTCGGGTATTTCTCAACTTGTTTCGGAATGTTTCTTAAATGAAATGTTTAAGTAACTCCCCTGCATGATCGCAACGTGGCGCTCTATTCTGCGAAATGGTCAAATTATACCTATGACGTCATAATAATGCACTTCATTCTTAGTTATCTACATAAAATGAGTCTATGGTCCAAAATATATGACGTCAGACTATGAAAATGACGTCATAATGCTTAGACATGGGAATGATTAGACCGTAATAATAGTCCCAGATTAGACGCAAACAACGGAAAACAGTGTGTTTCTCTCGGCTGTCAACTCGTCTCTCTATAGTCTGTCCGTCGGCCATTCTGTTGCTATGGTTTCGAACAAAGATTTTAACAGCTAAATCTTTGGTTTCGACTGCATGTTTGTCTATGTCATCTTCAAAATTTTACCTTGATTAGGCGATTTGATACTTTTATGTAAAACGGTCCTGTATGGTTGGCTACATTTAAAAGCGCTATACAAATGTTTAACAAGCCAAAATCATGAACAGCAGATGCAGTAAAAGGAGGGAATGCACGCCATAAAATTTCTAACTTTTATGTAATACTTATTTTTCTAACTAACTTTCACACTTAGTTCTTAGGCTACTTGCATCAGAATAATTTCATGTTTTACCATATTTTACTTAATTACCGATTATTTTCGGTCGTTGAAATGACGATGATCAAATGTTTGTCTTACGTTACGAGTAATTTCTGTTTCACTTCGATGTTCGACGGCTGCTCAGGTCTGGAACTGCTGCTCGTCATCTTCTTCAACATCTTCGTCTTATTTTGTCGTATATTTAATCGTTTCTGGCGTGTTTGTCGAAATTTTTCGTCGAATTCTTTATCGTTTCTTCGACGTATATCTGCTTCCTCCGACAGAAACTAATGGAATGCTAATCCGCGTCCGCAACATCAGAGAACAAAGGAAAATTACGTCATTTTGCGATGATGTCATAATTGGCTAATTATATAAAAAAAGGCAATCGCAATGGGTGTAGTAATCTAAGTGCCAACTTCAATGCCGCTAAGCCACTTATATAATATTATCATCTAAGCTGCTTATTCCATGTTACAATGTCGGTCTTACATCAGATTAAATTGTAATATAGAGTAGGCTAGGCAGTATTTAAATTACGAGCAAAATTTAGCCTCAGACGGAAAAACTCGATTCGTAAACTTTGGTTTATCTTGGTTTGTTACATTTTGTTTCAAACTGAGTTCCGTTTCGAGTTGCATTCCTGTTAAGAAACGGTGTACTTTAACCAAAGCAACCCAAGCTGATGTTTTTTAATAGCATCGACTCAATGTGGAGGCGCTAGAGAAGTTATGGGTCAGCCTAAACGGGCGAGTCTCATAAGACTCTTTATGTTTTAAGATTTCTATGTTTGATCTCTTTCAGAATCAAAAGCTTTACAGATTAGCCTACTGGCTCGCTGACATCTGAAGTTGATTCCCCCCGCTCCCCCAGCTACCTCTGTTTCTCTGGTATACCAACCTCGTCTGATTGTAGCCGAGAATAATGTGACACTGTTCTGCAAGATCCCTAATCTTCTAATCTAATCTAATCTAATCTAATCTAATCTAATCTAATATTGACATTTCTATAAGGCAGTTAGCCTAAGGTAATGCACGAGGCATCAATCAATAGCTGTGTCGTCTAATTTCTAATCACAATCCAATACCACAATCCAGTGGACAAACAATTAGCAACCTCTATAGGCCTACTGCCGTTGTTTACTGCATACTGCAAAGGCGCACCAGAGCCAATCTGTACACGTCAATAAGAGAAAATAAGCTGTGAGAGAGAGGCAGGTTTATTCCTATCACAAGCCATTTGAAAAAATCAAGTTATAGGTTGAGACTGAAATCATGAAATGAATAGGAAACGTGAGCAAAACGAGCAGATACACGTAGTGTTCCAAAATTAGGTCTAACATCTGATGAAGCTCATTCAACCAAATTGGGAATCGACTTAGATCAGCGGTTCTCAACCTGTGGGTCGGGACCCCCACGGGGGTCGCCTTACGATTTTCCAGGGGTCGCCTGGGACCTTCAGAAATTTGTAAAAACAGTTGTCAACGTAGTTGCTTAATATCTAATATCATGTAAATATGAATACTACACATACTACTAGGCCTACACTACAGCGTCTTAAAATGAATTTGTAGGCTTACTTAGGAAATGTACTTTCTAAGTTAACTTTTACTTCTTAAAACTAAACAATAGCCGGTTTGCTATGAAAATGTGCAGTCACCTGCGGTTATAAGTCTTAATTAATAAAGAACGCTAGAAAAGTTTATGCCTATGAAATTGGAGGCGACTAAATCAGTGTGAGACGAGTGTTAAAAAAATATAGTAAATATAATAGTTTAAAGTATGGTTATTTAGCAACCATACTTTATTTCCATAGTTGCTGAAGGAATTGAGTAACCACAATGTGTTATTTGTAACATTTGACATTATGTCGGTCGGATCGAATCTCAACAAACTGAAACGCCATTTTGATACTAAACATCCTAACTTCGCTAGGATGCCCAGTAGTTTAAGAACAAAGGCAGACTTGATACCGGGGCAAGTACAAACAGCAAAAAGTGGCAGCTGTTGAAGCGTCATAGCCTATTCGGTTGCTCTCAGAATCGCAAAAGCCAAGAAACCTCACACAATTAGGCCTACCGAGGAACCAAAGACATTGTTTGAGCTATGCTTGGAGCTGAATAGGCCAATGTTAAAAAAATAGAATCCAATTTCCTTGTCTAACGACACTGTCAGCAGAAGAATTGATGACATGTCTGTTGATATTATTACCAATAAAAATTACAAATTTGCCCGTTAATTATTGTTTGATCATGGAAAAAAATCTGGTCCACTTGAATTATTCAGCATAGGTATACAGCTCGACGAATCCACAGATGTTGCAAACATACATAGTAAAGGCTATACATAGTAAAATACGAAATATGAAACTTCAAGTAAACATTTCACTTAATTTTACTTTTAAAATTTTCAAAATGATTAGTTGCAAAAATTACAAATTGTGTTGTTAATTATTGCGCATGATGCGTATGGATTAACAAATGGTGAGAACACTGAGAAGTAAATGCATCATACTGGTATGAAAATGCGGTGAAGGGGAATAACGCGATCAATTTTATTGTTGGGGGTCGCTGCAACTTTGGAAATGTTATCAAGGGGTCGCAGCACTAAAAAGGTTGAGAACCGCTGACTTAGATCAATTAATTCATCTTCTTAAGTCAGCATTGAACTACAAACCTAACCGATAGAGTACTAGAGTACAAGCCAAACCGATAGAGTACAGGATTAGCCGATAGAGTACAAGCCTAACCGATGGAGTACAAGCCAAACCGATAGAGTACAAGCCAAACCGATAGAGTGCAAGCCAATCCGATAGAGTAGAAGCCAAACCGATAGAGTACAAGCCCAACCGATAGAGTACAAGCCAAACCGATAGAGTACAAGCCAAACTGATAGAGTACAGGCCAAACCGATAGAGTACAAGCCAAAACCGATAGAGTAGGAGCCAAACCGATAGAGTAAAAGTCAAACCGATAAGCCAAACCGATAGAGTACAAGCCAAACCGAGTACAAGCCAAACCGATAGAGTACAAGCCAAACCGATAGAGTACAAGCCAAACCGATAGAGTACAGGGCAAACCGATAGAGTACAAGCCAAACCGATAGAGTACAAACCAAACCGATAGAGTACAAGCCAAACCGATAGAGTACAAGCCAAACCGATAGAGTACAAGGCAAACCGATAGAGTACAAGCCAAACCGATAGAGTACAAGCCAAACCGATGAGTACAAGCCAAACCGATAGAGTACAAGCCAAACCGATAGAGTACAAGCCAAACCGATAGAGTACAAGCCAAACCGATAGAGTACAAGCCAAACCGATAGAGTACAAGCCAAACCGATAGAGTACAAGCCAAACCGATAGAGTACAAGCCAAACCGATAGAGTACAAGTGCAAACCGATAGAGTACAAAGCCAAACCGATGAAGAGTACAAGCCAAACCGATAGAGTACAGGCCAAACCGATAGAGTACAAGCCAAACCGATAGAGTACAAAGCCAAACCGATAGAGTACAAGCCAAACCGATAGAGTACAAAGCCAAACCGATAGAGTACAAAGCCAAACCGATAGAGTACAAAGCCAAACCGATAGAGTACAAGCCAAACCGATAGAGTACAAGCCAAACCGATAGAGTACAAGCCAAACCGATAGAGTACAAGCCAAACCGATAGAGTACAAGCCAAACCGATAGAGTACAAGCCAAACCGATAGAGTACAAGCCAAACCGATAGAGTACAAGCCAAACCGATAGAGTACAAGCCAAACCGATAGAGTACAAGCCAAACCGATAGAGTACAAGCAAACCGATAGAGTACAAGCCAAACCGATAGAGTACAAGCCAAACCGATAGAGTACAAGCCAAACCGATAGAGTACAAGCCAAACCGATAGAGTACAAGCCAAACCGATAGAGTACAAGCCAAACCGATAGAGTACAAGCCAAACCGATAGAGTACAAGCCAAACCGATAGAGTACAAAGCCAAACCGATAGAGTACAAGCCAAACCGATAGAGTACAAGCCAAACCGATAGAGTACAAGCCAAACCGATAGAGTACAAGCCCAAACCGATAGAGTACAAAGCCAAACCGATAGAGTACAAGCCAAACCGATAGAGTACAAGCCAAACCGATAGAGTACAAGCCAAACCGATAGAGTACAAGCCAAACCGATAGAGTACAAGCCAAACCGATAGAGTACAAGCCAAACCGATAGAGTACAAGCCAAACCGATAGAGTACAAAGCCAAACCGATAGAGTACAAGCCAAACCGATAGAGTACAAGCCAAACCGATAGAGTACAAGCCAAACCGATAGAGTACAAGCCAAACCGATAGAGTACAAGCCAAACCGATAGAGTACAAGCCAAACCGATAGAGTACAAGCCAAACCGATAGAGTACAAGCCAAACCGATAGAGTACAAGCCAAACCGATAGAGAGTAAACCGATAGAGTACAAGCCAAACCGATAGAGTACAAGCCAAACCGATAGAGTACAAGCCAAACCGATAGAGTACAAGCCAAACCGATAGAGTACAAGCCAAACCGATAGAGTACAAGCCAAACCGATAGAGTACACAAGCCAAACCGATAGAGTACAAGCCAAACCGATAGAGTACAAGCCAAACCGATAGAGTACAAGCCAAACCGATAGAGTACAAGCCAAACCGATAGAGTACAAGCCAAACCGATAGAGTACAAAGCCAAACCGATAGAGTACAAGCCAAACCGATAGAGTACAAGCCAAACCGATAGAGTACAAGCCAAACCGATAGAGTACAAGCCAAACCGATAGAGTACAAGCCAAAACCGATAGAGTACAAGCCAAACCGATAGAGTACAAGCCAAACCGATAGAGTACAAGCCAAACCGATAGAGTACAAGCCAAACCGATAGAGTACAAGCCAAACCGATAGAGTACAAGCCAAACCGATAGAGTACAAGCCAAACCGATAGAGTACAAGCCAAACCGATAGAGTACAAGCCAAACCGATAGAGTACAAGCCAAACCGATAGAGTACAAGCCAAACCGATAGAGTACAAGCCAAACCGATAGAGTACAAGCCAAACCGATAGAGTACAAGCCAAACCGATAGAGTACAAGCCAAACCGATAGAGTACAAGCCAAACCGATAGAGTACAAGCCAAACCGATAGAGTACAAGCCAAACCGATAGAGTACAAGCCAAACCGATAGAGTACAAGCCAAACCGATAGAGTACAAGCCAAACCGATAGAGTACAAGCCAAACCGATAGAGTACAAGCCAAACCGATAGAGTACAAGCCAAACCGATAGAGTACAAGCCAAACCGATAGAGTACAAGCCAAACCGATAGAGTACAAGCCAAACCGATAGAGTACAAGCCAAACCGATAGAGTACAAGCCAAACCGATAGAGTACAAGCCAAACCGATAGAGTACAAGCCAAACCGATAGAGTACAAGCCAAACCGATAGAGTACAAGCCAAACCGATAGAGTACAAGCCAAACCGAAGAGTACAAGCCAAACCGATAGAGTACAAGCCAAACCGATAGAGTACAAGCCAAACCGATAGAGTACAAGCCAAACCGATAGAGTACAAGCCAAACCGATAGAGTACAAGCCAAACCGATAGAGTACAAGCCAAACCGATAGAGTACAAGCCAAACCGATAGAGTACAAGCCAAACCGATAGAGTACAAGCCAAACCGATAGAGTACAAGCCAAACCGATAGAGTACAAGCCAAACCGATAGAGTACAAGCCAAACCGATAGAGTACAAGCCAAACCGATAGAGTACAAGCCAAACCGATAGAGTACAAGCCAAACCGATAGAGTACAAGCCAAACCGATAGAGTACACAAGCCAAACCGATAGAGTACAAGCCAAACCGATAGAGTACAAGCCAAACCGATAGAGTACAAGCCAAAATAGAGTACAGTACAAGCCAAACCGATAGAGTACAAGCCAAACCGATAGAGTACAAGCCAAACCGATAGAGTACAAGCCAAACCGATAGAGTACAAGCCAAACCGATAGAGTACAAGCCAAACCGATAGAGTACAAGCCAAACCGATAGAGTACAAGCCAAACCGATAGAGTACAAGCCAAACCGATAGAGTACAAGCCAAACCGATAGAGTACAAGCCAAACCGATAGAGTACAAGCCAAACCGATAGAGTACAAGCCAAACCGATAGAGTACAAGCCAAACCGATAGAGTACAAGCCAAACCGATAGAGTACAAGCCAAACCGATAGAGTACAAGCCAAACCGATAGAGTACAAGCCAAACCGATAGAGTACAAGCCAAACCGATGAGAGTACAAGCCAAACCGATAGAGTACAAGCCAAACCGATAGAGTACAAGCCAAACCGATAGAGTACAAAGCCAAACCGATAGAGTAGAGTACAAGCCAAACCGATAGAGTACAAGCCAAACCGATAGAGTACAAGCCAAACCGATAGAGTACAAGCCAAACCGATAGAGTACAAGCCAAACCGATAGAGTACAAGCCAAACCGATAGAGTACACCGATAGAGTACAAGCCAAACCGATAGAGTACAAGCCAAACCGATAGAGTACAAGCCAAACCGATAGAGTACAAGCCAAACCGATAGAGTACAAGCCAAACCGATAGAGTACAAGCCAAAACCGATAGAGTACAAGCCAAACCGATAGAGTACAAGCCAAACCGATAGAGTACAAGCCAAACCGATAGAGTACAAGCCAAACCGATAGAGTACAAGCCAAACCGATAGAGTACAAGCCAAACCGATAGAGTACAAGCCAAACCGATAGAGTACAAGCCAAACCGATAGAGTACAAGCCAAACCGATAGAGTACAAGCCAAACCGATAGAGTACAAGCCAAAACCGATAGAGTACAAGCCAAACCGATAGAGTACAAGCCAAACCGATAGAGTACAAGCCAAACCGATAGAGTACAAGCCAAACCGATAGATAGAGTACAAGCCAAACCGATAGAGTACAAGCCAAACCGATAGAGTACAAGCCAAACCGATAGAGTACAGCCAAACCGATAGAGTACAAGCCAAACCGATAGAGTACAAGCCAAACCGATAGAGTACAAGCCAAACCGATAGAGTACAAGCCAAACCGATAGAGTACAAGCCAAACCGATAGAGTACAAGCCAAACCGATAGAGTACAAGCCAAACCGATAGAGTACAAGCCAAACCGATAGAGTACAAGCCAAACCGATAGAGTACAAGCCAAACCGATAGAGTACAAGCCAAACCGATAGAGTACAAGCCAAACCGATAGAGTACAAGCCAAACCGATAGAGTACAAGCCAAACCGATAGAGTACAAGCCAAACCGATAGAGTACAAGCCAAACCGATAGAGTACAAGCCAAACCGATAGAGTACAAGCCAAACCGATAGAGTACAAGCCAAACCGATAGAGTACAAGCCAAACCGATAGAGTACAAGCCAAACCGATAGAGTACAAGCCAAACCGATAGAGTACAAGCCAAACCGATAGAGTACAAGCCAAACCGATAGAGTACAAGCCAAACCGATAGAGAGTACAAGCCAAACCGATAGAGTACAAGCCAAACCGATAGAGTACAAGCCAAACCGATAGAGTACAAGCCAAACCGATAGAGTACAAGCCAAACCGATAGTACAAGCCAAACCGATAGAGTACAAGCCAAACCGATAGAGTACAAGCCAAACCGATAGAGTACAAGCCAAACCGATAGAGTACAAGCCAAACCGATAGAGTACAAGCCAAACCGATAGAGTACAAGCCAAACCGATAGAGTACAAGCCAAACCGATAGAGTACAAAGCCAAACCGATAGAGTACAAGCCAAACCGATAGAGTACAAGCCAAACCGATAGAGTACAAGCCAAACCGATAGAGTACAAGCCAAACCGATAGAGTACAAGCCAAACCGATAGAGTACAAGCCAAACCGATAGAGTACAAGCCAAACCGATAGAGTACAAGCCAAACCGATAGAGTACAAGCCAAACCGATAGAGTACAAGCCAAACCGATAGAGTACAAGCCAAACCGATAGAGTACAAAGCCAAACCGATAGAGTACAAGCCAAACCGATAGAGTACAAGCCAAACCGATAGAGTACAAGCCAAACCGATAGAGTACAAGCCAAACCGATAGAGTACAAGCCAAACCGATAGAGTACAAGCCAAACCGATAGAGTACAAGCCAAACCGATAGAGTACAAGCCAAACCGATAGAGTACAAGCCAAACCGATAGAGTACAAGCCAAACCGATAGAGTACAAGCCAAACCGATAGAGTACAAGCCAAACCGATAGAGTACAAGCCAAACCGATAGAGTACAAGCCAAACCGATAGAGTACAAGCCAAACCGATAGAGTACAAGCCAAACCGATAGAGTACAAGCCAAACCGATAGAGTACAAGCCAAACCGATAGAGTACAAGCCAAACCGATAGAGTACAAGCCAAACCGATAGAGTACAAGCCAAACCGATAGAGTACAAGCCAAACCGATAGAGTACAAGCCAAACCGAACCGATAGAGTACAAAACCCAAACCGACCGATAGAGTACAAAGCCAAACCGATAGAGTACAAGCCAAACCGATAGAGTACAAGCCAAACCGATAGAGTACAAGCCAAACCGATAGAGTACAAGCCAAACCGATAGAGTACAAGCCAAACCGATAGAGTACAAGCCAAACCGATAGAGTACAAGCCAAACCGATAGAGTACAAGCCAAACCGATAGAGTACAAGCCAAACCGATAGAGTACAAGCCAAACCGATAGAGTACAAGCCAAACCGATAGAGTACAAGCCAAACCGATAGAGTACAAGCCAAACCGATAGAGTACAAGCCAAACCGATAGAGTACAAGCCAAACCGATAGAGTACAAGCCAAACCGATAGAGTACAAGCCAAACCGATAGAGTACAAGCCAAACCGATAGAGTACAAGCCAAACCGATAAGTACAAGCCAAACCGATAGAGTACAAGCCAAACCGATAGAGTACGAGGCAAACCGATAGAGTACGAGGCAAACCGATAATGTACTAGTCAAACCGATGGAATACGAGGCAAACCGATAGAGTACGAGGCAAACCGATAGAGTAGGAGGCAAACCGATAAAGTACTAGGCAAACCGATAGAATACGAGGCACACCGATAGAGTACAAGCCAGACCGATACAGTAAAAGGCAAACCGATAGAGAGTACAAAGAAATCGATAGAGTACAAGCCAAACCGATAGAGTACAAACCAAAACCGATAAGTACAAGCCAACCGATAGAGCTGCCAACCGATAGAGTACAAGTCAAACCGATAGAGTACTAGCAACCGATAGAGTACAGCAAAGCCGATGGAGGCTGCCGAACGTATAGAGTACGTCAAAACCGATAGAGTACAAGCAAAAACCGATAGAGTACCAGCCAAAACCGATAGAGTACAAGCCAGCGATAGAGTACAAGCCAAACCGATAGAGAGTACAAGCCAAACCGATAGAGTACAAGCCAAACCGATATAGAGTACAAGCCAAACCGATAGAGTACAAGCCAAACCGATAGAGTACAAGCCAAACCGATAGAGTACAAGCCAAACCGATAGAGTACAAGCCAAACCGATAGAGTACAAGCCAAACCGATAGAGTACAAGCCAAACCGATAGAGTACAAGCCAAACCGATAGAGTACAAGCCAAACCGATAGAGTACAAGCCAAACCGATAGAGTACAAGCCAAACCGATAGAGTACAAGCCAAACCGATAGAGTACAAGCCAAACCGATAGAGTACAAGCCAAACCGATAGAGTACAAGCCAAACCGATAGAGTACAAGCCAAACCGATAGAGTACAAGCCAAACCGATAGAGTACAAGCCAAACCGATAGAGTACAAGCCAAACCGATAGAGTACAAGCCAAACCGATAGAGTACAAGCCAAACCGATAGAGTACAAGCCAAACCGATAGAGTACAAGCCAAACCGATAGAGTACAAAGCCAAACCGATAGAGTACAAGCCAAACCGATAGAGTACAAGCCAAACCGATAGAGTACAAGCCAAACCGATAGAGTACAAGCCAAACCGATAGAGTACAAGCCAAACCGATAGAGTACAAGCCAAACCGATAGAGTACAAGCCAAACCGATAGAGTACAAGCCAAACCGATAGAGTACAAGCCAAACCGATAGAGTACAAGCCAAACCGATAGAGTACAAGCCAAACCGATAGAGTACAAGCCAAACCGATAGAGTACAAGCCAAACCGATAGAGTACAAGCCAAACCGATAGAGTACAAGCCAAACCGATAGAGTACAAGCCAAACCGATACAAGTACACCGATAGAACAAGCCAAACGATAGAGTACAAGCCAAACCGATAGAGTACAAGCCAAACCGATAGAGTACAAGCCAAACCGATAGAGTACAAGCCAAACCGATAGAGTACAAGCCAAACCGATAGAGTACAAGCCAAACCGATAGAGTACAAGCCAAACCGATAGAGTACAAGCCAAACCGATAGAGTACAAGCCAAACCGATAGAGTACAAGCCAAACCGATAGAGTACAAGCCAAACCGATAGAGTACAAGCCAAACCGATAGAGTACAAGCCAAACCGATAGAGTACAAGCCAAACCGATAGAGTACAAGCCAAACCGATAGAGTACAAGCCAAACCGATAGAGTACAAGCCAAACCGATAGAGTACAAGCCAAACCGATAGAGTACAAGCCAAACCGATAGAGTACAAGCCAAACCGATAGAGTACAAGCCAAACCGATAGAGTACAAGCCAAACCGATAGAGTACAAGCCAAACCGATAGAGTACAAGCCAAACCGATGAGTACAAGCCAAACCGATAGAGTACAAGCCAAACCGATAGAGTACAAGCCAAACCGATAGAGTACAAGCCAAACCGATAGAGTACAAGCCAAACCGATAGAGTACAAGCCAAACCGATAGAGTACAAGCCAAACCGATAGAGTACAAGCCAAACCGATAGAGTACAAGCCAAACCGATAGAGTACAAGCCAAACCGATAGAGTACAAGCCAAACCGATAGAGTACAAAGCCAAACCGATAGAGTATAGAGTACAAGCCAAACCGATAGAGTACAAGCCAAACCGATAGAGTACAAGCCAAACCGATAGAGTACAAGCCAAACCGATAGAGTACAAGCCAAACCGATAGAGTACAAGCCAAACCGATAGAGTACAAGCCAAACCGATAGAGTACAAGCCAAACCGATAGAGTACAAGCCAAACCGATAGAGTACAAGCCAAACCGATAGAGTACAAGCCAAACCGATAGAGTACAAGCCAAACCGATAGAGTACAAAGTACAAAGCCAAACCGATAGAGTACAAGCCAAACCGATAGAGTACAAGCCAAACCGATAGAGTACAAGCCAAACCGATAGAGTACAAGCCAAACCGATAGAGTACAAGCCAAACCGATAGAGTACAAGCCAAACCGATAGAGTACAAGCCAAACCGATAGAGTACAAGCCAAACCGATAGAGTACAAGCCAAACCGATAGAGTACAAGCCAAACCGATAGAGTACAAGCCAAACCGATAGAGTACAAGCCAAACCGATAGAGTACAAGCCAAACCGATAGAGTACAAGCCAAACCGATAGAGTACAAGCCAAACCGATAGAGTACAAGCCAAACCGATAGAGTACAAGCCAAACCGATAGAGTACAAGCCAAACCGATAGAGTACAAGCCAAGCCAAACCGATAGAGTACAAGCCAAACCGATAGAGTACAAGCCAAACCGATAGAGTACAAGCCAAACCGATAGAGTACAAGCCAAACCGATAGAGTACAAGCCAAACCGATAGAGTACAAGCCAAACCGATAGAGTACAAGCCAAACCGATAGAGTACAAGCCAAACCGATAGAGTACAAGCCAAACCGATAGAGTACAAGCCAAACCGATAGAGTACAAGCCAAACCGATAGAGTACAAGCCAAACCGATAGAGTACAAGCCAAACCGATAGAGTACAAGCCAAACCGATAGAGTACAAGCCAAACCGATAGAGTACAAGCCAAACCGATAGAGTACAAGCCAAACCGATAGAGTACAAGCCAAACCGATAGAGTACAAGCCAAACCGATAGAGTACAAGCCAAACCGATAGAGTACAAGCCAAACCGATAGAGTACAAGCCAAACCGATAGAGTACAAGCCAAACCGATAGAGTACAAGCCAAACCGATAGAGTACAAGCCAAACCGATAGAGTACAAGCCAAACCGATAGAGTACAAGCCAAACCGATAGAGTACAAGCCAAAAACCGAGTAGAGTACAAGCCAAACCGATAGAGTACAAGCCAAACCGATAGAGTACAAGCCAAACCGATAGAGTACAAGCCAAACCGATAGAGTACAAGCCAAACCGATAGAGTACAAGCCAAACCGATAGAGTACAAGCCAAACCGATAGAGTACAAGCCAAACCGATAGAGTACAAGCCAAACCGATAGAGTACAAGCCAAACCGATAGAGTACAAGCCAAACCGATAGAGTACAAGCCAAACCGATAGAGTACAAAGCCAAACCGATAGAGTACAAGCCAAACCGATAGAGTACAAGCCAAACCGATATAGAGTACAAGCCAAACCGATAGAGTACAAGCCAAACCGATAGAGTACAAAGCCAAACCGATAGAGTACAAGCCAAACCGATAGAGTACAAGCCAAACCGATAGAGTACAAGCCAAACCGATAGAGTACAAAGCCAAACCGATAGAGTACAAGCCAAACCGATAGAGTACAAGCCAAACCGATAGAGTACAAGCCAAACCGATAGAGTACAAGCCAAACCGATAGAGTACAAGCCAAACCGATAGAGTACAAGCCAAACCGATAGAGTACAAGCCAAACCGATAGAGTACAAGCCAAACCGATAGAGTACAAGCCAAACCGATAGAGTACAAGCCAAACCGATAGAGTACAAGCAAACCGATAGAGTACAAGCCAAACCGATAGAGTACAAGCCAAACCGATAGAGTACAAGCCAAACCGATAGAGTACAAGCCAAACCGATAGAGTACAAGCCAAACCGATAGAGTACAAGCCAAACCGATAGAGTACAAGCCAAACCGATAGAGTACAAGCCAAACCGATAGAGTACAAGCCCAAACCGATAGAGTACAAGCCAAACCGATAGAGTACAAGCCAAACCGATAGAGTACAAGCCAAACCGATAGAGTACAAGCCAAACCGATAGAGTACAAGCCAAACCGATAGAGTACAAGCCAAACCGATAGAGTACAAGCCAAACCGATAGAGTACAAGCCAAACCGATAGAGTACAAGCCAAACCGATAGAGTACAAGCCAAACCGATAGAGTACAAAGCCAAACCGATAGAGTACAAGCCAAACCGATAGAGTACAAGCCAAACCGATAGAGTACAAGCCAAACCGATAGAGTACAAGCCAAACCGATAGAGTACAAGCCAAACCGATAGAGTACAAGCCAAACCGATAGAGTACAAGCCAAACCGATAGAGTACAAGCCAAACCGATAGAGTACAAGCCAAACCGATAGAGTACAAACCGATAGAGCCAAACCGATAGAGTACAAGCCAAACCGATAGAGTACAAAGCCAAACCGATAGAGTACAAGCCAAACCGATAGAGTACAAGCCAAACCGATAGAGTACAAGCCAAACCGATAGAGTACAAGCCAAACCGATAGAGTACAAGCCAAACCGATAGAGTACAAGCCAAACCGATAGAGTACAAGCCAAACCGACCGAGAGAGTACAAGCCAAACCGATAGAGTACAAGCCAAACCGATAGAGTACAAGCCAAACCGATAGAGTACAAGCCAAACCGATAGAGTACAAGCCAAACCGATAGAGTACAAGCCAAACCGATAGAGTACAAGCCAAACCGATAGAGTACAAGCCAAACCGATAGAGTACAAGCCAAACCGATAGAGTACAAGCCAAACCGATAGAGTACAAGCCAAACCGATAGAGTACAAGCCAAACCGATAGAGTACAAGCCAAACCGATAGAGTACAAGCCAAACCGATAGAGTACAAGCCAAACCGATAGAGTACAAGCCAAACCGATAGAGTACAAGCCAAACCGATAGAGTACAAGCCAAACCGATAGAGTACAAGCCAAACCGATAGAGTACAAGCCAAACCGATAGAGTACAAGCCAAACCGATAGAGTACAAGCCAAACCGATAGAGTACAAGCCAAACCGATAGAGTACAAGCCAAACCGATAGAGTACAAGCCAAAGTACAAGCCAAACCGATAGAGTACAAGCCAAACCGATAGAGTACAAGCCAAACCGATAGAGTACAAGCCAAACCGATAGAGTACAAGCCAAACCGATAGAGTACAAGCCAAACCGATAGAGTACAAGCCAAACCGATAGAGTACAAGCCAAACCGATAGAGTACAAGCCAAACCGATAGAGTACAAGCCAAACCGATAGAGTACAAGCCAAACCGATAGAGTACAAGCCAAACCGATAGAGTACAAGCCAAAACCGATAGAGTACAAGCCAAACCGATAGAGTACAAGCCAAACCGATAGAGTACAAGCCAAACCGATAGAGTACAAGCCAAACCGATAGAGTACAAGCCAAACCGATAGAGTACAAGCCAAACCGATAGAGTACAAGCCAAACCGATAGAGTACAAGCCAAACCGATAGAGTACAAAGCCAAACCGATAGAGTACAAGCCAAACCGATAGAGTACAAGCCAAACCGATAGAGTACAAGCCAAACCGATAGAGTACAAGCCAAACCGATAGAGTACAAGCCAAACCGATAGAGTACAAGCCAAACCGATAGAGTACAAGCCAAACCGATAGAGTACAAGCCAAACCGATAGAGTACAAGCCAAACCGATAGAGTACAAGCCAAACCGATAGAGTACAAGCCAAACCGATAGAGTACAAGCCAAACCGATAGAGTACAAGCCAAACCGATAGAGTACAAGCCAAACCGATAGAGTACAAGCCAAACCGATAGAGTACAAGCCAAACCGATAGAGTACAAGCCAAACCGATAGAGTACAAGCCAAACCGATAGAGTACAAGCCAAACCGATAGAGTACAAGCCAAACCGATAGAGTACAAGCCAAACCGATAGAGTACAGAGTACAAGCCAAACCGATAGAGTACAAGCCAAACCGATAGAGTACAGGCCAAACCGATAGAGTACAAGCCAAACCGATAGAGTACAAGCCAAACCGATAGAGTACAAGCCAAACCGATAGAGTACAAGCCAAACCGATAGAGTACAAGCCAAACCGATAGAGTACAAGCCAAACCGATAAACCGATAGAGTACAAGCCAAACCGATAGAGTACAAGCCAAACCGATAGATAGAGTACAAGCCAAACCGATAGAGTACAAGCCAAACCGATAGAGTACAAGCCAAACCGATAGAGTACAAGCCAAACCGATAGAGTACAAGCCAAACCGATAGAGTACAAGCCAAACCGATAGAGTACAAGCCAAACCGATAGAGTACAAGCCAAACCGATAGAGTACAAGCCAAACCGATAGAGTACAAGCCAAACCGATAGAGTACAAAGCCAAACCGATAGAGTACAAAGCCAAACCGATAGATAGAGTACAAGCCAAACCGATAGAGTACAAGCCAAACCGATAGAGTACAAGCCAAACCGATAGAGTACAAGCCAAACGATAGATAGAGTACAAGCCAAACCGATAGAGTACAAGCCAAACCGATAGAGTACAAGCCAAACCGATAGAGTACAAGCCAAACCGATAGAGTACAAGCCAAACCGATAGAGTACAAGCCAAACCGATAGAGTACAAGCCAAACCGATAGAGTACAAGCCAAACCGATAGAGTACAAGCCAAACCGATAGAGTACAAGCCAAACCGATAGAGTACAAGCCAAACCGATAGTACAAGTACAAAGCCAAACCGATAGAGTACAAGCCAAACCGATAGAGTACAAGCCAAACCGATAGAGTACAAGCCAAACCGATAGAGTACAAGCCAAACCGATAGAGTACAAGCCAAACCGATAGAGTACAAGCCAAACCGATAGAGTACAAGCCAAACCGATAGAGTACAAGCCAAACCGATAGAGTACAAGCCAAACCGATAGAGTACAAGCCAAACCGATAGAGTACAAGCC
>JACEVL010000523.1:37500-180000 GCA_020284085.1 Aporrectodea caliginosa
TCCATTTCTCGAACTCGGCCATCTTCTTCGCTCTTTCCCGTTGCTTCCTCTGATCCTCTTCATCTTTCTTCCTCCGCTTCTCCTCCTATCAATCAATTAATCGATCAATCAATCAATCAATCAATCAGTCGATCAGTCGATCAGAGAGAGAGACAGACAGACAGCCAGCCAGACAGACTGACAGAGACGGAGATAGAGAAAGACAGAGACAGAGAGAAAGAGACAGAAAGAGACAGAGACCGACAGACCGACAGACAGAGACAGAGACAGAGACAAAAAGAGAGAAAGAGAGATGCAAAAAGAGAGACAGGCAGAGAGAGACAGACACACTGTGACACACACAAACACAGACATAGACCGAGATTGAGACACATGCAAAAGACAGAGAGTGAGAGAGAGCGCGCAAAGGAGACATACAGATCCAGAGATAGAGAGTGACAGAGAGAGAAAGATATACAGACAGAGAGGCAGAGAGACAGAGAGACAGAATGAGAACGAGAGATAGACTGACCTCGACGGTTTTCCTTCTCTCCTCTTCGACTGCCCTCTCGGCCGCTATGCGCTTCTCCTCCTGTTCTCGCTGCTTCTTTCGCTTCTCCTACAAACACCAACAATCACACTGAATGTACCTCTCTATACGTCTGTGTAACTATGTTGATGTATGTCTAAATGTTTCTATGCATGCGCGTTTATTTGCCCAGGCGACTGTCTGCATGACATATCAGTTTTGTTGTAGGCTAATGTTTAACTTTAATATCTAAAGAAACGACACCAGGAGTAGTATAGGCCTAGCCTACTGTGTGTAAGAAAGCTGAGTTCTGACAGATTTCACACTGGCTTAATTATTCTAATTTAGCCAGTTTAGTTATAACTTCCTTTCGATTGGCTCTTTTTAATTGGGAACCGTGTAAATTCATATTTTGCATTTGCTTTATCACTTCATTCAGTATTCGCTTTCTTCTAAGATACAGGGCAGAGCATTGAAGAGGTCCCTATATTGCGGTGTGTCAGTTTAAGGTTTCTAAACATCTCAGACGTGGAGATGAGCTCCTTCTTCTATTGATTATACATTTCATTATATCTACTCATATTTTCCAACATTCATACAAGCTTTGCTCGTTATTTTATTCATTTAAATTATTTGTCGTAATTACTATGCGCGCACAGTCAGCGAAACCGAATTGTGCGTGAACAACTTGTTCAAAGTTTGTTACACGGAATCCACTCAGCTTACGTGAAGCAGCAATTGTTGGGTGAAATAGGCCTATACCCAGCCACGCTACCGATCAGACTCGCACATCTCAACAAAGACTTTCGGAGCAAAAGAAGAGCATAGCATAATGATGCAATGCAGGACATGCATACGTGTCATACGGACGGTCGGACCAGATTATATAGCTCAATTTCTGCGCTACCGGTTGATACCTTACGCAGTAGACACCGGCGCGATAGAAGTTACTAACTGATTACTTAATAATAATGACGAGTCGCTTGAGGCAAAGTAACAAACGTTTCGTTGTCTGAGTTCTTCGATTTCGTCTTCCATTCGGATGCGGTCCTGGCGATTGGCCTCCAACAGTTCCTTGGCAGTTTCATCGAGTCCGTGGGAGGAAATCTGTTTCTGCTGGGCATCCTTCCTCTTCTGCAACCAACACATCACAGACCCCCTAGTCAGCTACGTTTTATCCATAGAAGTGGGCGGTATGGGTTAATGGAAAGTTAAAGCAAAATATTGCAGGATGATGTTCAAATGCATAAGGGTAGTTGGATGGAGTAAGACGTGGCAGCGAGGCATTAATGCAGTCAGTTTATTTGTATAGTAAGATGGTTAGGCTACAATATCACTCACACTTGCTCTGGAAACCGGACTCGGGCCTCCCTTGGACTACTCTTTTGGACAACCACTCTGACTAGGCGCAGCGCTTGTGAATAAGCTGGTGCCCTGCGCTTGGCTTTCGAATGGCGTTTTAGGAGCTTGGGGATTACGATTACGATAGTATACACTCAGATAGCCTAGTAGTGAGATTAGTAAACATTCTGAATAAAGCATTAATAATGAATAGGATTTCTTCTAAGGTAGTAACAATGGTAATATTACATATGCTTTATGCCATAGACTACTGTGATGTGACAGCAGAAAAATTTAGAATTATATAGTAGACATCATACGTTACCTTCAATGCCAATTCGGCTTCTGAACTACAACACAATTAGAACAAAAACATGATGTAGCCTAGACAGGTCTCTACGAGAAAAGGCTATAGCTCTGGGTCATTATTTAAACGCATAGGTTAGGCTCAGGTGGGTGATGCAAATTAAAATCAGGCAGAACAGCCCAAATAGCATACGTAGGACACATGAGGTTCTTATGACAATATTGTTGACGTGGCTTCATTTTTGCAGAACTCTGCCTGAGTGAAGCTTTTACTCAAAACTTCGCAATGTGGTTAAAGTAAGTCTTGTTTACACGCCCCTATCTATGGCCACTTCTCAGAAGCGTGGTCCTGATGAGGGCCAAAGACCATTCGGCTGGAACACGAATATAGCAGGCCAACAAGAGGACACCTTGCACACCTCCCAGATAGAGGGCTGAGTGAGCATCAGAAGGCGTGGCATGATCGCCCTTCCATCTACTAAATCGTCTTAAGACTTCACTGCGTCTGCTAGAGTTGTATCGACTCAACCAAGAGACCATGCTGCATAATAATAAACACTGGCTTTCTAAATGAAAGTAAGTCAAGGGTACGACTTGTGGTTAGGAGTGCCCTGCCCTGCAGCATACTAGCATGAAGACATTAAATGTCTAACATTCCTCTATTGTACACAACAGTGTTAAGACAGAGGTTATGCAGATCGCATTAAACGGCTAGCACTCCTATTGTGCAAAGCAGAGTTTTAAGACAGAGGTTATGGTATCACATTAAATGTCTAACATTTCTCTATTGTATAGAGTTAAGACTGGGTTAGGCTACATGTGTCAGCGCAATATATTTTAGAATTCAATTCCAAATTGTTACTTACGGCTTTTTGGGTTCTGGTTCGCTGCAGACAAAAAGAAAATAAAATAAAACATTATTTTAATTAGCACATTCTCGAAATTCAATTAATAGCTTGACTGAACTCTGTAATGTAATGTAATGTAATGTAGTTTAATATGTCGACATTTATGTAGCGCAAGTGTAGCAGACTCTCCAGCTGCGCTTGAAGGACATTCAAGGACCTTTCCTTTTCCTTCATCGGTTTGTGAATGAGCCTCCCATACAATTTCTGTGGAACATAGCAAAATGCGCTTGTGTTCAGATACACACATACTGAGCTCATATGAGTTCCATCTAATGCCCATGGCAAATCTGGCACGATTGGGCTATACCTATGGGTAGGCACAGACTGCATGCGGTAAACTTATCTTCAAAGGGTGATAAACGTTGAATCAATGGTAGGCGTTCCTTCACTCCTCTTAGGGTTTCTCACCCTGAACATGGAAGGACTTAATGTAATGCACTGAATGTGACGAAGCAATGCACTCAAAGAGACACAAAACAATACAATGAAGGCATAACAAAATATCATGATATTACGTAGTAACATTTGTCTGACAATGTTATTTAAATGGGAGTATTATGGGACCTTTAGATCACATCTTCGACAGGAAAGAAAAAATCTGGTTTGAGATTTCTGTAACACAGGTGCCCCTAGCCAAGCCATGGGTGTGAAGTGTTAGCGACTTCATTTTCTTAGCCTTGGCATATGATGGCTGGCGGCCAGTCCTCTCCGTCGCCGTCTCATCTTCCCACCGACAGTGTACAGTCAGTGTGCTCATTATAGCTGACTTGGCTCAAGGGCACCTGTGACGGTTCTACTTTTTCTCTTATATAAGCCTATGTTAAGCTGTCTCACATAGGACTGAACTGTGAATTGACAACCAAACGGTCATATAGGCCTACAGTAACTGTGGTCTACACTCTACAGTATTACATTGCCATAGGGGTCATGCATCATTGCATGATCATCGTGGAATTGTCCTTAGGGTTGAAGCCAAATAACTGGGCAACGTCGTTATAACCATTGTGTTTATTATAACACACTGTATACGGCAATAATATGAGTCAGTGGAGTCACACACTTCAAAGTTCAGAAACCCTTTTCACCTAATACTGTAACATTCATTTATAATGCACTTCAAAGTAAAATTACACATGTCACATGAAACCAGAATTCATCTATCATGCACTGCAAAGAAAAACAACGTCAAAGTTAAACTTATAGGTTACGAGATGTTAATATTCTTTCATTATGCACTCCAAAGTTACGCTGCGCATAATATGATATATTGCATACTTTTAAGTTAAGACACATGCCGTAATATTATGATACTAACATTATTTTGTTATAGGTTAAAGTTAAAATAAATGTGTCAGCGAACAAAGCGGACATCAGCTCGAATTATTGGAAACTAGAATGCACCAGATATTGGCTATTTTGCCTGTTTCTGTTCTGCTAAATTCACAGTAGTTTCGCGGAAGTCGCTTTAGCAGAAGAGTTGTGATCATATAATTGTCTATGCAATTATGCATCACGCCAATTTCTACAAATGCACTTGCTCTGTTGTTAGAGCACAAACTCTGGAAAGTTCAACTCAATCCACTTTATTCACTGCACATAATTTTATAATGCTTCATATGCTTTGTAAGTTTGTAGTTATTATAAAACACATAAATGTACCGATCTTGAGTAAAAGTGTCAAGTAGGCTATACTAACATTTTAACATTCCTCTATTTTGCAAGGCAGTCTAAACACAGAGTTATATATGTACTAGCATTCCTATATTGCACAAACAAGATTTAGACAACGTTGCACATGTCACATTAAGTATCTGTATCTAACATTCCTCTATTGTACACAGCAGAGTTAAGACAGGGTTATGCTATCACATTAATTGTCTAACATTCCTCTGTTATACAACGCAGAATAAAGAGAGGGTTATACGTATCTCATTAAAATGACTAACATTCCTCTATTGTAAACACAAGAGTTAAGAGAGGGTTATACGTATCACATTAAAATGATGTCTAACATTCCTCTATTGTACAAAGCAGAGTTAATACAGGGTTATACGTATCACATTAAAATGATATCTAACATTCCTCTATTGTACAAAGCAGAGTTAATACAGGGTTATACGTATCACATTAAAATGATGTCTAACATTCCTCTATTGTACAAAGCAGAGTTAATACAGGGTTATACGTATCACATTAAAATGATATCTAACATTCCTCTATTGTACAAAGCAGAGTTAATACAGGGTTATACGTATCACATTAAAATGATGTCTAACATTCCTCTATTGTACAAAGCAGAGTTAAGGCAGAGTTATACGTATCACATTAAAATGATATCTAACATTCCTCTAGTGTACAAAGCAGAGTTAAGGCAGAGTTATACGTATCAAATTAAATGTCTAACATTCCTCTATTGTAGAAAGCAGAGTTAAATTGGTTACACGTGTCACACAACATATTTTAGCATTCATTTCCGAAATTTTACTTACACTTCTTCGGGTTCGCTGCATTCAAAAAGTGAATAAAGTAAAACATCATTTTAATTAGCACATTCTTGAACTTCCATTAATAGCTTGAATGAATCCTGTAACGTAATGTAATATAGTTTTATATGTCGACACTTACGTGGCCTAACTGTAGTAAACTCACCAGATGCTCTCGAAGGACTTTCAAGGTTCTTTCCCTTTCCTTCATCGGTTGGTGCATGAGCTTCCCATACTATTTCTGTGACCAGATCCCTCCCTACCCATTCTTTGGCCAGATCCCTAGGCCTGCCATCTCTGTGGTCATGTTGGATAATAAATCTTTACTTGCAATTCTTGTGTTTGATGCCGGTATACTGCGAAAAAGATAGCTAGACCCTCCTATAGTCCGATTTAAAAAGGATGATTGATAAGGCTTCGGTACTATCAGTTATGAACTACAGGTAGGCTTACATGTAAGTAGGAGAGAATTCGGAACGATAGCAAAAGAGAAACAGGAAATGTAACTGTAATTCTCCGAAATTTCACTGGGGCGCCACACAAACTCTGGGTCAAGGAGACCACCTTATTAAGTGGCGTAATATAAATTATAGCAGCATGAAGCCCATGGAGGGGAACAGCTGGATGCGATTTATGGTTGACGGTGGTAATGATGAATGCAAGTGGGAAATAAACGGCACCACGTGGGAGAAATCCATATTCTCTTTACATATCGCCGCTCTCTGTCTCTGATGGTGACTAACTGAAGAAAGCACGCAAGCAGGTGAAGAGGAAAAGGAAGAACAATATAAAAAGCGAAATTAAAAGTTTGCATTTAAAAACAATTTAAATATATCGAAGTTATTTGGCTATCTGAAATGCTAGCGCAAGGGAAGAGTTTGGCTTGCACCTATAGCGGGTTTGTTGACCCTCTGGGGTTGTCCTTTGACAGCTGGCCATAGACATAATATGTCTACCCGTCTGCATTGTATTGCATTGTATTTGATCATTTATAAAGCGCTTCTCATAGCATAGGCCTTTCAGAAGCGCTCCCAGTGCGAGGTACTCCGAGAGAAAAGAAAGGTTTTAAGGCGAGAGAAAGAGGTAGAGATGCTACCAGAGAGGATTGTAGAGTGCGGAGAAGGAGGAAGTCCATTCCCTTTATGTTATAACTATCGAATGCTTCTGTTATTGGTGACTAAGTAGAAAGAATCTTCAACTATTCCATGTATGTTTGAACGAGCGGAGAAAGGAAGGGCCTTAGGGAGGCTGGTGGAAGGGAATGTGATGCATATACACAGAAAGAGGGAAAGGGAGAAAACAACCTGAGGAATAGACCCCGCACCAGGAGGAATTATAAACAGCGGATGAAGAAACTTTGAATTGTTTTCGTTTACGTTGGTGTCCAGATGGCGCTTCCAGGGCGGCTCTCACTGATTATTGGCTGGTGATTGACACGCATCTCTCTGTCTCTCTGTCTCTCTTACTCTGTCTCTCTTACTCTGTCTCTGTATCTCTGTCTCTCTTACTCCGTCTCTGTATCTCTGTCTCTCTTACTCTGTCTCTGTATCTCTATCTCTGTCTCTGTCTCTGTCTCTGTTTCTCTGTTTCTCTTCCTCTGCCTCTCTTTCTCTGTCTCTCTGTATCTCGGTGCCTGCAGCACTCTTAGGTAGTACCTAGCGCCAACCTGCGCCTTCAAGCGAGCACATGCCATCCGAGCATCTCTCTTCGCCTGAGACGGAATCAGTACCATCACCAGCATCACCAGCAGCGTCAGCAGCCAGCGTCAGCAGCGGGAGCATCCGATACGAAGGCCTAGTGCTTGGATGCTCAGCTGCTATTATTATCCTGCCAAAGATGACGTTCTGCTGCTGGTGCCAAGCGATACCATTGCACTGATGCGCAGAGTGCTCTTTGGCGAGGCTGCACTCCTTAGAGCCATGACCATGCATGCATACTGCTGTGAAGGGTTAAACGTCTGTTGTAACGAGTAGAGTCACTACAGCTCATATGTCAGATGTAATCTGTTGCTCTACGTTCCAACAGTTATTGTCTGGACATAACTCGTAATGACTGTTCTCCTGAGAACAGCAGCTGTCATGTCTTGAATTGAACGCCGTTAGACATAACTGCACGAACAGCACAATCATAATTATACTGTTGCACAATTTCCAGATGTCTCTGTGCGTGTGCGTGTCTATCTGTGTATGTCTGTCTCTGTGTCTGTCTCTGTGTCTGTCTGTCTGTCTATCTCCCTCTGTTTCCCTATCTCTCTCTCTTTCACTTTGCTCTGTCTTTGCTTCTCTCTCAATGTCTCTCACCGACTGCCTCTTTCTTTCTCTTTCTCTCCCTCTCTCTCTTTCTCTGCGTCTCTATCTCTTTCTGTCTTTATTTCTTCGCTTTCTCTTCTTCTACATGTCATTGCTTGAACGTAGACTCTCCTGATCATCCTACATACACACAATAGAGGGAGGGTATAAGTGGAGAAGGAAGAGGTGAAGGAGAAGGTGGAGTAGGGAGGAAGTCACCATTGCTCTAGTATCTGCTGGTATATCAGCCATTAACTTCAAGAGAGCACAGACAACCGGTGGCTCCAGCGTACGGACGTGCATCTCGTCATGCCACCTATTGCGTCGAAGGTGCACGAGTGATGAGCACCAGCCGCAGCAACCAACCTCTACAGACATACATAGGCCTAGACCAAGTGGTTATATTTGGCATCCTGCTGCACTCGACGCAGGCCACGCAGCCATTGCCCTGCTGCTACCTAGACCTACTTCAATACCTGCCCGAAAGCCTTCCTCCCTATCTGCCTCTCCGTTTTCATATCCGCCTGGGATGCGCCTAGAAGTGGATAGGTAGCATACGCATGGCTGTGGTTCCCCCCGTAACGATGGCAGCCTGTTCAAATGCCAGTAGGTATATAGGGAAGTGCGTCAGAGTCGACTGAAATGCCAGTAGGTCTTACTAAAGCACTAAACACGCCACTACCGGGTAATAAGTAAATTTACAGTAAGCATTATTGAAGTTTTAGGCAGATGAACATTTTAATTTTTAAATTCTGAAACTTGTTTTAAGGATCACAAAATAGACGACTAAACCTTCTTCCACTCGCACATACATACATACATGCGTCCATACATACATGTATATATGCAGACATACATGTATGCATATGTATACATACATACATACATACGTACACACATACATACATGCATACATACGTGTATACATACATACATACATACATACATACATACATACATACATACATACATACATACATACATACATACATACATACATACATACATACAATGTCATACATACACACATACATACATACATACATACATAATACATTCATACATTCATATTTATGCATTTGCACAACCGTATATACATCTATGAACAATCGTGCACACATTCAAACGAATCCAAGCAAACATAACAATTATAATAATAAAAAAATTGTATATCGCCATTGTGTAAAGTTTTTAGTCGCCTCTAGCAATAATAATTATATACATGCCTCTGTTCTTCTTCGGAGTCAGACATTTCTGCAGATTTTGATCTCCGGTGAGACAACGGACGAAACAGATCAAGAACCTACGCTGTAAAAAAACGTAGATCACTTTTTCTATGCATTCTGTTAAAGTGATTTTTTTATACGAATGCCAAAGATATTTGCCACAGAATGAACTGTAGCCTGTATATATATATACATATATATATACGCCCACACTTAATCTGTGATCTGTGAGTCATCTACAAAAACGTCTTGCAGAGCAATTCTCGCGCTGCCGATAAGCCACACCTTAACTGTAAGTGTTGAGTCGAAGACCACGCTGTTAGACTGATTTTCTAGCATATACTATTCTTAAAAAGCACAAAAAAACAGGCAGTCCTTTTACGCACTTCTGATCTTGAGGTAGCATGGGCTCTCGTGGCTTATTTGATGTGGTTCGTGCCACTACGGTTGGTATGCTGCTATATTGCTCGCCTGCATGTGTGGTGGGGCTTTGCGAGAGGGCAGGAAAGGAAGGCCCTTGAGGGAACTATCCGGAGGTTGGTACGCCAGAGGTGCTTACCTCTATCTTGTCCTTCATTTGAGACTCTTTGCAGCAATGTGGATACCAGACTCTTTGCCTGTATTCTGCACAATCCTTGCTATGTGTTGCATAAATTGTTGCCCCCGAATGTCCCGATCAAGCAATCTCGCTACTCGCTGCCGCCCTGCGTCCACAGTCCCATAACCGTGAGCTTCCCATGTTTGACAACCCTATTCAGAAATGCTTCCTTGCCCGGATGCTATACAAATAAACAATGTTTTCCCTAGATCAGTATATTATTTAAGCTATTCATATTTTCCCTCTATGACTAGCCCCTAACTCTTCCTCCCCTAGGTTCCCCTGATATAGCCTACAATAACTTATCCCATTCAATTATTTTGCTTGTATATATACAGTTTTCGTTTGTTTGAATATATTAATCTGTCTTCTACAGTGCTGTGCGTTTCTTAGTGCTTCTCAATAAAGAATATACTTTATACTTACTTACTTATTTAGGAACTTACTTGATCACTTACTTACTTACTTACTTACTTACTTACTTTACGAGATTATCCAGACAATAGAAAAGAGACAGAGAGCGAAAGAGAGATGGATTGTGTCATATCATATCCTGCGAGGAGACTTCCACTCTTGAAATCCGTCGTCGAGAGCAGAGTGGAGGACAGGAAAACCCGACAGATGCTGCAGGACTAGGTCTAGTTAATGATGGAGGGATGCAGGAAGCTTAAAGAAGAAGTCCAGCACAGAGAGGAGTGGCATCATCGGACTTTTGAACCTGCCTGAAGGTAGAGAACCTGAAGAAGAAGATCTCGGCAATATTTTGAACCTATTTATATAATTAGTTTGAACCTATTTATATATTTTGAACCGATTCGTGTAGGCTACGTGCCGCATGGCACTCATGAACACTTGAAATAATCAAATGCAGTCATTTGTAATCTAATCCAGTGACTTAAAACCATCAGAGAAAGAACAGGACAAGATAAGCTAGAGAACATCATTAGAAAGAAAAGACTGAATTGGATGGGGCATGTGGCCCGAATGGACAACGATAGAAGAGCAAGTCAAGTGATTAGGTGGACTCCTGAAGGAAAGCGCGGGAGAGGAAGACCAAGAAAGAACTGGAAACTGACTGTTCAGGAGGACCTGAGATGTCTGGAGATGACGGTGGAGGATGCTGTCGAGGTGGCGAGGGACAGAGAGGAGTGGAGAAGCTGCGTTGCCCGATGTGCAGTCCTGCACGGGAAGGACTAAGGTCTAAGGTAAGGTAAGTCATTTGTCAGTCTATCATCTTTAACGTTGGATTCGATCCAGATGCACTAAAGCTGACCAATCTTTGCCTCGTCAGTTTACTCACGTCGGATTTAATTGATTTTTCACTTTACTGGAAACTCAAGAGATACGAAGTTTACGATCACAATCACGTGTTCACTTACAGCATCTCTACGACCAGCGCTCGTGAATAAGCTGGTGCCCCGCGCTTGGCTTTCCAGTAGAGCTTTTAGAAGTTTGGAGTTTACGATTACGATTACGGGTCGGAAACGAACCGTTCATCGAACTGCCCATTAAAAATCACAATTAGGGCCCACCCCATACCACTTCGTCCTCGGACTCTGCCTCATGATCTTAGATCGTTGAAACCCTTTTAAAACTTTAGCAACGAGAGTGTATTAAAAGTGAATGGAAACCAATGCAGCTCGTCGTTAAAGTGTTAAACCTGTGTCACACAGGTTTGACACTTTAACGAGGCTGTGCCTATAGTGCCTTAATTAGTTAATAAGTTACATTCATTACCTGTAAAATTGTACATCTTGATAATCTAATCAATCTAATCCAGTGATTTGTGTAGCGCAGTTGTAATAATGCACAAAGCACCAATAAGTGGTTGCTTCAAGTTAGGCCTAAACCGTAGTAACAAAATTACAATCTGTTTTGAGAACACCGGTCGAAATGAGAAAGGTCACGACGCAACTCGTTCAGACAATACTTTAGACAGGCAAGTTATTATAGATTAGTCTAATTTAGTTTATGCACAAAATGACATTGAAACTAAACCGTGGTATATAATTTATAAAAAAACAAATGTTTCTTTTATTTAAAAAAAATTAAGAACGGCTGTCTATTGTTTCTAACTTACCCTCTGATGTCCGCCAAACTTTCGTTAAGCTGCGCCGAGATCCGGAGAAGCGTCTGTAACGGGCGTCTCCTCGTCTGCGAGAGACCGTAGATCTTCAGCTTTGACGGACGTATTGCCTAGTCTGTCAATTAACTAGGCCTACCTGCCAGCCAGGAACCGTCTGCCGCCCATTAGAATATAGCATCCTGCTGCGCGCGTCTTGGCGCCAACCTCCGTCCCCTCTCGGTTCGACCGTGACGACGGTCAGTCGGCAGAAGAGCCCGAGAAGGATCAGTCCATTCTCAATTAAAGGGGCCTAGGATTACACAAGTGTATGTCAGTGCCCGCAGCGTGCTCAGCGTGTACTTCCGTTTCCAAGAACTGCTTCCGTTCGGTCTAGTGTAAACTACGCCAAGTGACTAATATTTGTTGCTGTAGTCATGCAGTTAATGGCGAGTTCTGAACTTCTTTTGTGTCATTCACAATAATATTATAAAGTTAATTTGCAAGTACGAGTAGGCCTACTAACTAGTCTAGGGACGGTCCCAGAGGTTTACAGAGAAGATTAAGTGAGGAAATTTTTTAATGAAGTTTTAGAGATAGGCCTACCAGATTATGTACTTTTTCCAGATAATTTTCATAGCATTTTAAAGAATGAATTTAAAAGAATGTTCACATCGAGCACCGCCCAACGTCTGGTTGAGACTTTGATTTGGCGAAAGCATTCTGATAGAAATGTTTTGTAGGCTTTTGGCGCAGCTGAGCGAATGTCATTTTCAATTACGAAGTGTTTGTGAGAACAGATTGGAAGCCCGTTCCTCAATCAGTTTAAAAGGTCGTTTGAATGGCATGGTGTCTTCAATATCCACTCCCGTTAAGTGACCCAGCGATTAGCCTAATTCAAGAACAGAGAGAGACAGAGAGCGACAGATGAGAGAGAGAGACAGACAGACAGACAGACAGACAGACAGACAGACAGACAGACAGACAGACAGACAGACAGACAGAGACAGACAGACAGACAGAGACAGACAGAGACAGACATAGACAGACAGAGACAGACAGACAGACAGGCAGACACAGAAAGAGAGACAAAGACACTGACAGAGACATAAACAAAGACACAGACAGAAATAGAGAATCAGAACCAGATAGAGACAGACAGACAAAGACAGACAAAGACAGACAAAGACAGACAGAGACAGACAAAGACAGACAGAGAGAGCGGGGGGAATTTAACACTTTCCGAATACACTGGGAAAACGCTTTGTAGATAGCAGACATAGGCCTACGATCAGAGCGAACATAAATTTTTCCGTTTATCTAGTACATGTCTAGTGCACCACATGTCCACGAGTCTTCATATACGACATACATACATACATGCTTACATACATGCATACAGGCATGTATACATGCATATGCATGCATACTCGACCACCCACGCACCAAGTGAAACGGCGCCAACAGTGTTCTGCGTATAATATTCTAAGCTAAATAATCCCGTTATCCGTTTAATATCATGCACATGCAGAGCAATATATACAAGACGAGCAGACGACCGATCAACGGCGCCAAGCTATGCACACTCTGAGACGTTCAATGTCTCATCATAACAGACACTTAATTATGACCATACTTAGTCAGCTCTTCAGGTAAATTACGTTTCCTACATTCACTTAGCTCTAATTACGACTCACAATTATTGTAAACCAACTAAAGCCCTATACTTCTATTTCACTTAGCACCTGCACTCATAGGTTACTTTCAATAGCACCCCACAAGTAGGCTAGTTCTCTATACCTAGAGTGCTATATGAAAATATGAAATGTTACTACCGCATTATAACTTCAATGACATTACATTTGCATTATAATTGATACAATTTAAATATGCATATAATAATGTATGCATTAATTGACAGTACAATTGTGTTGCTCAATATTTATATAGCGACTTTTCAAACTCTCAAGTTTTACATTTGCATCAATTATATCGCGCCAGCATTTAAAGACTCGTCTCAGTCGACGATTATTACTTAATTAAGCTTACATAATTATTTTTAGTAATTAGCAACTTCTATCGCTTCGGTGACTAAAGCGCGAGGCATCTATCGATGGCGCATCAAGACCAAGTCATAATCGGGTCAATATCGAGGTCAGTCCGCAAGAAGAAAGCAGCTAATGTTTTCAGTCGTGAACGGCAGGACCGCGTAATAATCGTAATCGTAATCGTAAACTCGAAACTTCTACAGCGCCCACAAAAGCGAAGTCGCGGGAACCAGCTTATTCACAGGCGCTCAATCAAAACAAAATCGATAGGCAGAGGGTCAAAATCCAGAGAGTCAGGCAGGCAGACAGGCAGGCCGCTAAGCTGGATGGTGTTTGGTGTTGAGACGGCGAGGTAGTAATACATGTAACGTCATGAGAAGCATGCGCCAGAGTTATTGGTGAGCTGGTTGTAGAGGTCAGACGGTTGAAGACTTGAAGTATAAGGCCATCCACCTTAGCCGCCTGCCTGTCTGCCTGCCTGACTCTCTGGATTTTGACCCTCTGACTATCGATTTTGTGAGGGGGATAGATTCTCCTTCCACTCTGACCAAGAATCTCACGCTACCTCTGGCAATAAATTAGCCAGTGTGGCCTATACAGTCAGACACTAAAGGGCACCTTTAACAGGAAGAGCATTGACTGGCTTGCAAACCACAATGGCTGTGCAATAAATTAGATAGTTAGCTCATCGACAACGCTCTAGCCATATACTACAGCAAAGAATGTAAAGGCAGATGATGGAGAGAAATAGGGATGGATGGGAGGAGGAAAAGAGGGAGGGAGGGAATACAGGAACACGCAGGAAACTAGAACAACATAGGCCTACACCACCTATCCGATAAACGTGCAGCGCACATCCTTTGGTCTTATCTTACAAGTCCCGTTTCTCAAGCACTAGTAGCATCGATGCCACACAGCTCTCTGCATGGCTGTTCTTTGCGCTCTCGCTCGCTCCTCACCAACAGCTGTCGATATGACGCGCGTCTCAGCCGTGTCTAAATTTAGCCCCCGCTGTTTTGCCACCACCGGCGTTCGCAGACAACTCACCTGGTTGGCACCGGATGGAATCGAATTCCGGTCAGGATTCTGCAGGCGCTGCCAGAACTCTCTTCACGCAACGAGTCCTGAATTCCGACTATTACTCTGGCAACAGCTTATAGAGAGAATGTAGCGAAGTGTTCGTAACATTGGAACGAACATGATGTGAACATAATGCGCTACCCACCTCCATGTTTTTTTTAAAATTCCAGTGAGTGAGTAAGTGAGTGGGTGAGTGAATGAATGAGTGAGTGAATGAATAAGTGAATGAATGAGTGAATGAATGAGTGAATGCATGAGTGAGTGAATGAATGCATGAGTGAATAAATGAGTGAATGAATGAATGAGTGAATTAATGACTGAATGAATGAGCAAATGAATGACTGAATGAATGAGCAATGTTGAGAACTTGAGTCAAGGACACATGACATGATATTCATTTATATCGAACATAGCATGGTATCATTGGTATGGCATGGTATGGCATGACATGCTATACCATAACATGGTATGGTATGGGCACAAGGCACAGAGGTCAATGTATGTTTGAAATAGTAAACTATGAAAAAGTGTAATACAAGCCACAAGCCAGACAGAAAGTCAAATATTTTATTTCTAACATTGCCATAACAGATTGCAGTCGTGTTTGTTAACAGTCGATTTTGTATCCACATCACGTAATCATTAAAAATGAATACAACACTTTGTGGGTTATTTCAAGTATGACTCATCAAAAGTTAATGTAATAAGAGTTGCACTGCAAAACAGGTTCTTATCGGTCTTTTAGAATTCTACACATGATTAATTATCAAAATTTTACAAATTCACATGCACTGTATACAACATATCATGCACTATTGAAAATATCTCCTATTACAATTAGACACTAACATACAGTGACACAAATACTTGCAAGCATAAACTGTCTGGGAATGCAGTAGTCACTGTGGCTTACCGTCAGAGATCTATTCTGGGATTTCGCTGCACTTACAAGAAATGTAATTCAATGAAGTTACAGCATAAATACAAAGCAAATAGAAATTTATATAGCGCCTTTTCAAGCTTATCAGTACATCTGATCAATTCAGACGTTAAATATGGTAAGAAAGGGAACAGTGAACAACCTAGGTCTGAAGAATGGATATATCTTGCAATCTCATAATTATGGGCGCAACTTCAGACTAGCTGAGGCGCAACTTCAGACTAGCTGAGATGCATCTAATGGACCTACTGTAGTATTAAACAATTGATGTGTGGTTAGCGTCCTTTCTGCCTGTCTATTTAATGGTGTAATATGCTATTTGCTTTTGAAGCATTTTCTTCCAATGTTTAGAAGTAAGTTATTTTCCATGGCAAATTTTCACGAAATAAAAGTCGTACATGAGCTACATGACATTTCTTAAAGACAGTATTACACATGCCCAGTGGTGATTGTGCTTCAAATGAACTAATAATTGTCATTATTATGGCTGTTTGAAAAAAATGTACAAATCAGTGTAAAGAAAATAAAACAGCTCTCGAACATATTCAATATTATGCGATGATTGTATAATGCAAACCAAAATATTCATATGAAATCCAGTTTCAAAGAAACCAATCCTTATGATTTTAAGTACCAACAAAAGTCCTGTCCAGTTTAAATAAAGATCATGATTCAATACTTTTTCACTTCAGTACTTTTCAAAGTACCTCTTTGCATCATGATTCAATAAGGAGGTCTGGGTTGAACAACTTAGACTCAAAATCCATTGCTCAACCTGGTGCAAAAATAGCAGACAAAGTGTAAAACCTATACAAATTACAATAATTAATGCAGAAATTTGTTTTACGCCATTTCCAGAAATTCTCTAAGTTCTTCGAGGGTGATGCGTTCAGGATCTTTGCCGATCTCTTTCGCCAGCTGAAATCATGCAGACAGACTATTTTAAATGCAATTTCAGCAATACAACTCAACAAAATACATGCGTACAATACAGGGCAAATAAAATCAAATGCAACATAATACAATGATGCAATACAATACAATGATGCAATACAGTAACATAGTGAATTATTCAATACATATACACAAAACAATACATTTGATACTATGCGATACAATGCCTTATAATACAGCAGAATAAGTAGCGTCACCAGAGTTATGAGGTTGGGGGTGCAAAGTAGGGGACCTTAGGAACTTCCAGCAGAGGTCATGCTGGGTCAGGTCAGGTCATGTTGGGTCAGATCAGGTCATGTTGGGTCAGCTAAGGTCATGTTAGGTCAGGTCAGGTAATGTTGGTTCAGGTCAGGTCATGTTGGGTCAGGTCAGGTAATGCTGGGTCAGGTCATGTTGGGTCAGGTCAGGTCATGTTGGGTCAGCTAAGGTCATGTTGGGTAAGGTCAGATCATGTTGGGTCAGCTAAGGTCATGTTGGGTCAGGTCAGGTCAGGTCAGGTTATGTTGGGTCAGGTAAAGTCATGCTGGGTCAGGTCAGGTCATGTTGGGTTAGGTCATTTTGATCAGGTAAGGTCATGTTGGGTCAGGTCAGGTAGGTTCAGGTCAGGTCTGGTCGGGTCAGAAGAGGGAAACCAGACTTACCATATCAACGATGTCATTGTCACAAGGCAGCTGTTGCTTGATGCACATGTCACGAAGGTTTTCCTTATTGACGAACCCAGAGCGACCAACATCGATGCCAAGGAAGACGCGGTCCTTGCGACTGTTTCCAGTGATGGCAAGTCGCCTTAGCTGACCTTTGACCTCTCTTACAATGGCTTCCAACTCACCAGGACTGCAAATAGAAACACAGACATGATAAAATCATAAAATGTGTTGATGGCAGGGTCTATTACGCTTTCCAAGGTGTAATTAGAGGTAAGTTGATATCACATATACCGGTGTTATAACTTATAAACCATTTGATGGTCACATTTATTACATAACTCCATCATAAATTCTTGTCAGAATATTCTGTTTCAGCATTGAAGGAATGTTCAGCTGAAGCAATAATAGCAGCAATTCAACAACAGGGTGACCGGAATGACCTTGTGAGTTACTTAAAGGGCACAATATAAGTGCTCTGATAAGCCGTATGGCAGATGGGCGCCTGGCCATACAGTTAAATTTGACTCCTGTTATAGCTTGTGATCATCCATTTATACTATGACTTGTAATCTACTGCATTCATGTCAGTTTGAATTAATAAACGAAGATTATTTTTATTAATACACACAAATGTACCTTACCTATGCTAGCTTTCAACAGCTCAACAATGACTTGTCAGTTTAAACGTTTCAAGACTTCCTTTTCTCAAAAAACTGGACTGGAAGCACTTTTCAAGCACTTGAAGAAGCCCTGCATGAAGTCTTAATTACTTGGCATTAAATTACACTACTCAATTCTGACAGCAGTTCTTCCAATGCATTATAACACTTGCTTACACGTTAAAGTCTCATTTTAAATGAACTGCAGAAATTTCAAGTGACAGCAGAAGTCTTTGTTGGGCGCGGTGGTGTAGAGGTATGTTCGGTGCCTGTGCAGCCGGAGGGTTGCGGGTTCGAATCCACCTCAAGCCGCCGCGTAGGCCTCCTGGGCAAGTCCTTCACTCGCAATTGCTCATGCGCTTCGGCGTGAAACTCCGATTCAGTATCCGCGCTGTAGTCGGGAGCGCCTCTGAGTAGAAATCTTGAAGGGGCGCTATATAAATATCTGAAATGAATGAATGAATGAATGAATAAATCTGTAAAGTTTCTCACCTTCCTGTACGTCTTGTGCGAACAATTCTGCCCCCTCCCTTGCTTGAGTCTGGCCTCAACAAGGTTGACGCATGACTACCAAGGCGTTCTCGTAACGTCTGAATTGTTTCTTCTGCAAGGTTATCAAAAATTCTGATACTGATTTTTGAATAACAGCTTCTGTTAGTCTTTAATCTACCATGTTAATTAGCAAAAATTATACTAAATGATTCCACAAACTTGCTTCATCAAGTCTCTGGATTTCCAAGTAAACCGATTCACCAAACCTACTCTCGATGCAATATGTAAATTCGCTCATACCTTATTTGAACTTTTTACAGACAGTCTAGAAATAACTAATTAATAACATTATGATGGGCTCCCATCCAAGATATCCTAAATTATATATCACTAGGTACAGTCAAATTAGATAATAAATTCTCTTATTATGATTTCATTGGCTAGGCAGACGCAAGGTTGGCTGCAGTTTTTAAGGCCAAACACTTTACTGTGAACTTCACAGAAAGATTTCGGAGACATGAACTATAAAACTAGGGTTAAAGTTGGACATGTTAAGACACAACTAGCCTACCTGTAGTCAGGTGGCTGCATGTACCTGGCTGTGTAGAAAAGCAGTTAGTTGCGTATATTACTAGTTAAAAACAACTGACAGAAGAAACAGTCTGCTTTACCTGGAAATTGGCTTGCGTGCTGCTCCATAAAGTTTAGCACAAATGCATCTGCGTTTGTGATGATGAACCGATGTCGAAAAACGTCAATCACCGATCCAATGTAGAAGTCCTGAGGTCCATAAAACATGGGTTTTTCCGGAGTGCTTCCAGGCTTTGCCACGCGTGTCCTCTCGAGGAACTTTCCGCTGATAATTCCGGAATTTCGAACTGGAGGTTCGTAAATGGTGATCATGTCGTCTGCCAGACGATATGAGATTATGAATCGACGACCTTTGAACTCAGGTTTTGTCGTGTCCTTTGTGAAAAAAATAAATAAACTGTCATTTGTTAAAGTCCCAAAGCCTCAACTAAACATACTTTGGCGAAAAGTAGCATAATATCAGTAGAACAAAAAAATTTAAAAAAATAAAAACTCTGGCAGCTTAGGGGATATTCATTATTCAGCCATTGCACTCTGCCACTCCCTACCATCAGTCCAAGGATTGCCAGTCTCATAGCTTTCCCCAGCATAGCATATTTTCACTGCTGTGCGCTTTACTGCAAGGCACTGGGTAAACATAGATCTATACATACTGACACTGGTTGATGGTCACTTCTAAGTAGATCTTATAGTATGACTTTGCTGCTCTGAGTAAATGTAAATCTTTGAAATTTCTCAGCGCCACACAAAAGCCGCATCGTGGAGACCAGCTTATTCACCGGCACTATATCAAATCAAGTCAGCAATAGTCAGGCTGCTTTGTCCGTGCCGGTGCCAGGTCAGAATCCGGGGAGTTAACATCAAAGATGCAAAAACTGACAGGAAATAATTACTGCTAGCCACAGTTTCTTGTTAAAGAAACAGCTGAAAGTTGTTGCAATGTTAGCTCAGAATTTGTTTCCCCTTTAAAATTTTGCAGAGGTTTCATGCAACATTTTGCCCAGGTTTAAATGCTTCTGTTCATCAAAATTAAGTTTATAAGGAGCAAACTCAGGTCAACAACAACTAAAGTAAATGACTAAACAACCGATCTAATCATCTAAACAATCCAAATGAAAAATCACCATGACAGCTTCAAAGCGTAAAACGACTCCATCACAGTCGATCATTTTGACAAAGTCTTTCTTTGGTGGCTGTGGAATCAGCGTCAGACACGACTGCATTGAATCCTCAAGAGTTCCATAACCCGTGTAGGATGAAATCTCTTTACCCTACAATCAACAAAGTCACAAGTTATAAGTTATGCAGTCCAAACTCGTCTGATCTGATCTGCTTCACCTCAACTTAACGAATTTGGTTAAGAATTCAGTTAAGGACTTCCAAAGATGTGCAGCCACTGTGCATGATGTATTTATTATTGAAGCGCTTTGAACAGCTAATTCAAACATCTCAAATTGATCTTAATTGACCAAACTCATGGAATTCAACTGGAATTTCGGCTGGTTATTGGTCGGCTATTAATGCAATCAATACCAATAATCAAACAGCCATTTAGATATAACATTGTGTAATGCAATCTAATCTAATCTGATGATTTTTCAACAGTACCATGATCATAACACAACAATCAACTGTCCCTTCAAGTGAAACCATAGGAACTGTAATTCTTTGAAGAATTAAACCAGACCAATCAAACCAGGCCAATCAAACCAGACCAATCAAACCAGACCAATCAAACCAGACCAATCAAACCAGACCAATAAACCAGCTCATATTCAATTAGATACCAGAAGAAATGCTTTCTCATATAATCAGATCCCAGAAGAAATCTTTTGAAACTTCACTCATTAGCAGTAAAAGTAATAAAAGCTACCGGTACCCTACAGCACTACAGTTCAGTAATTAGTCTTTGACATGAGAATAGACTTACACCAATACACCTACATGACAGTTTATCAGTACTATTATCAGTACTATTAACTCACCTTTAATTCATCACCACCGTCTGACATCGCTGGCTATATAATTCAAACAACAAAGAGACTAAATAAATATTTTAATAAATAATAACTAACTAGCATTTGATTTCATTAATATTATAATCGTATTCCTTTTGCTTGTCTATTTTAAGACTCACACAAAATCACGAGTTAAAGAATTTATATTGAAATATTAAATTTATACTTTAATAAAAAATAAATAATATTTTAGTAGAGAATAATCAGAGTTTAGTTTAATTAATATAATAATAATTTTTATTTTGCTTGACTGTTTAAGACTCACATAAACCAATGAAATATTGAAGGCTGTGCACAGATGTTACTTCAGTTATGTTCTATTTTACCAAAAATGTATATATTGAAAACACAGTATATAAAATCAATCTATGGCTTAATCGTAATTAGAAATCAACCTCTTGTGGAATTTTTCTGCCCTTGCTATCAACCAGGACTGGTGTGAAATCAGTGACTCCAAAATTCTTCCAGTAGAAAGCCTTGGTGAAGCTATCACAGTCGTAGAGCAGGAACCGTCGGTTGTACAGCTCCACCATCTTGCCAACAACAAAGTCACGTGGCGTGAAGTAGTCCTTGATCTCGTTCTCACTTAGTTCCAGAACAATTCCGGGGAACGTTGGCGGAGTTTTGTAGCGGTCCTTGGGGATCCTCTGGCGTGAGATCAAGATTGGAAATGGATCATGGCCATCATTCGGAGTGTGGTTCTCCCTCACTTCCACCGTGTCGTTTACCAAGTAGTACTGAAAACAAGATTGTCCTTTATTCCATTGGAAAAGGTCAGCATTTTAGCATTAGAAACCATACGAATAAGACAAAGAAGAAGAGCTTACCTTAGGCTAACTCTAGGAGGCAGCCATGGTTATGAAGTGCTAGCAACTTCATTTTCTAAGCCTTGGCATATGAAGGTGGGTGCAGAGCCGGATTAACCTATAAGCGAAATAAGCCATGGCTTAGGGCCCCACAACGTTTAGAGGGCCCCCATTGTCAGGAAATATAAAATCAGATGGTACAAAGGTCCTATTTGACATGGCTTAGGGCCCCACAACGTTTTGAGGGGCCCCAACTGTCCGGAAATAATAAATCAGATGGTACAAAGGTCCTATTTGACAATTTTCTTCTGGAAAAAAGACGGAAAAGCAAAAAAGGGTCATCAGAAATTTTTCAAAGTAATAAACATGGTTTTTCTCCAAATCTGAAAAAAAAATTTGCATGGCTTTCCGGTTAGGGCCCCGGATGTCTTAACCCGGCCCTTGGCTTAGGGCCCCCGAAAGTCTTAATCCGGCCCTGGGTGGGTGGTGAGTACTCTCCTTCATTACCTGATCTTCCTCAATACAAGGCATGGTCATTAACCACCAGATTAGGGGCCGTCCATAAAGTACGTCACGCTCCAGGGGTTTAAGAAAGTGTGACAGTTTGTGACAGGGGAGGGGGTCAGGCCATGTGTGACGTCACACATTTATTTATTTTTATTTTATTTATAATTTATTTTTATTTTTTAGTAGAATTTCATAGCTTTAAAAATAATTTTCAAAAATTTTCTGAAACATTTTAATTAGTTTTATGTCAAAATAGCATGAAATGCATATCTCCTGAATGTGTTTTCACGATTCCTCGCTAGGAGCGCTAGTAATAATGCTGTTGCGAAGCCTACTTTATGTATTAGCCTTGCTTTCGGAAGTATTATTATTTCTATGTTCGAAAGTGTGACGTACTTTAGGGGGTCCGAGTTTTGTGACAGTTTGTGACAGGGGGGAGGGGTAAAAATGGTCAAAAATAGCGTGACGTACTTTATGGACGGCCCCTTATACCAATTCTTGATCTGCTATTAATACTTCCGCCTGGCTTTTTCACTTTGACAGAACTTATAAAGCAATCATCATCATCATCATCATCATCATCATCATCATCATCATCATCATCATCATCATCATCATCATCATAGTTGTAAAAAACGTTTTTCGTTTTTATTTTTTCCAAAAACGTCGTTTTTTCGTTTTTATTTCTCGTCTCGTTTTTTCCGTTTTTATTTTTTATATGTAACTTTATTTAGTTATTCACTGTCTATTACTATTTGTTTAATTTTATTTTTGCCTGATACCCCTTACGTTGTCTCCATCTTTTCAGGGATTCATCTAATTTACGTCACTCTTTAGTGTCATCAGTTGAGAAATAAACAGCACAGTACAGGAAATAAAATTTATAAAAGTTATTTGAATTTCTATGTTATCCAAAATGCGAAATGTTGTCTTTACACTCAGTAATCTCTAATTGACTGATAAACTGACGGATATTACTCATATTAGGTTCTTATATAATTATATAAGTCAGAATAATAAGTAGATCTACAACACGTGATCATATTGCCAATATGAGGTGGATAATGGAGAGACAAAGGGAGTTTGGACAGAAAGTATACATATGCTTCATTGATTATAGCAAAGCGTTTGACTGCATTAATCATGAATTGATGTGGAAAACCTTGGGAGAAATGGGAATACCGAAACACTTGATTCAACTTCTTAGGGGTTTGTACGAAGATCAGATAGCGGTGATAAGGACTGAATATGGAGATACTGACAGATTCAGGATTAGGAAGGGAGTGCGGCAAGGATGCATTCTGTCTCCTTTCCTATTTAATATGTATGCTGAAAGGATAATGAGGCAGGCGGGAATGGATGAGGCTATGGAAGGAATAAAGATAGCGGGAAGAACAATAAACAATCTGAGATACGCTGACGATACAACACTATTGGCGGGTAAAAAAACCGATTTGGTAGAACTAATAAGAAGGCTCAAGAGTGAAAGTGAGAAAGCAGGACTCTACTTCAATATAAAGAAGACAAAGATCATGACAACAGAGGAGGAGGACAGTTTTGTAGTAGATGGAGAGGAAATAGAAACGGTAACTAGCTTCACGTTTTTGGGATCAGTAATAGAAAAAGAGGGAAAGTGTGATATGGAAATAAATCGTAGAGTAGCGATAGGAAAAACTGCAATGAATGGTCTGGAAAAAATATGGAAGGACAAACATGTGAGTATAGACACGAAAAAAAGATTGGTGAAGGCTCTGATCATACCAACAGTAACATACGGCAGTGAGACATGGACAATGACCAAGAAAATGAAAAAAAGATTAACGCATGCGAAATGTGGATATGGAGGAAGATGCAGAGAATATCATGGAAAGAGAAAAGGACCAACGATTGGGTGCGCATGAGTATCGGAATTGAGAATGAAGAGACACTACAACAAACAGTGCTAAGAGCAAAGTTGAGGTTCTTTGGTCATGTCATGCGATCAGATGGATTGGAAAAGGAAATGATGTTAGCATATGGAGAGGGAAGGAGAAAACAAGGACGACCAAGGAAAAAGTGGATGGACGAGATACATGAAACAACTGGAATGAATTTGGCAGAACTGAGAGATGCGACGGCGGACAGAAGGAAATGGAGAGGCTTGATCATGAAGGTCGCTAGAGTTCCAGGAACTGACAGCACAAGGTAACAAGGTAACAACTTTTTAATTAAGTACACTCTATGCTTAAAAAGTTTAGTTTTTAATTGCTTATGTCAGCATGAACTTATGTGGACTTATGTATGCAATTTAAATTTGAAAAGATTTCAATATTTTTAATTTCTCAATTTCTTTTTAAACAAAACTTATGAAAAAGAAAATAATTGTTGTAGATTACTGTTATTTGGTGTTTACTAATAAAATTATGTTATTTGCTGATGAAAATTAAATTGTGCAAACAAGGTTTTTTATTTTAAAATGCAGTAAGAGATGTAGGAAAGTAAAATTATTTTCTTTTCCGTTTTTTTCTCGTTTTTTTCCGTTTTTTATTTTTTCAATAAAACGACGTTTTTTTCCGTTTTTTATTTTGATTTGACCGTTTTTAACAACTATGATCATCATCATCATCATCATCATCATCATCATCATCATCATCATCATCATCATCATCATCATCATCATCATCATCATCATCATCATCATCATCATCATCATCACTATAATAATGATTATGATCATAATCACTATAATAATGATTATGATCAAAATCATGATAAATATGATTATCATCAGCCATCACCATCAGAGAAACCATTGTCAACAATTCTGGTTAAGTCCAAAATCCAAACATAATGCAGTACTAAAAGGACGTTATTCTGACAATGAATTATCGAAAAGTCTTCATATACTCACATGTAAAATGAACTTTCTACGTTCTCCATACATTTCGTCGGTGTTGTCCCAGACACAGAAGAAGCGCAGGACCTTCCGATCCATCTCCATGAACTGCCTCAGCTTGTCGAAGTCCGTTGGTGTCTTCGTGGTCTTCAGGGCCTCCTTCTGCTTCCGACCCTCGATGTAAGGGTCAGTGGGACAACCCTCCGGTGGATTCACTTCAATACCCTCACTCTCCAGGAAATCCTGTAACAAATAAACAACAGCAAGGTGTGGATAAATGCTATGATAGATATAACATAAGTCAGTAAGTAAGTATAATCTTTATTAAAACAATTGCATATCCGTCCTCTGGTGTACATATGTCTTAATAACAATCAACTGTCAATATAAATACAACGTTCTAACTAGAAAAGTCTTGCACTGTACATTATCTGCAAGAGGCACACAATGGTCATGCAATAAGTGGTTATAAGGGTACAGTTATGAAGTGAACAAAATAATTATGGTGTGAAAATTAAGGAAGTTGTGTATTGACGCTGGAGTAATGTTTTGGTTCAATCTAAACTGGCAAAGTTTATTTTTTTAACCATAGATATGTAATTATAGCATAGTATCAGAGCAACTATTAATGTAATACTGGTGCAGATCACACTGAACAAATCTTTTATTTAAATAAATTATTCACATTTAAATTCCCAGACAAACGAGACAAGGTTTCTCTAGCAGCTATAGCGTGCACAACTTCGGAAAAATCGGTTACCCAAGGAATCCATGAAGGTGTCATTTGAGGTGACCATCAGCTGATGTTCAAGTGTGCCACAATAATGGGCACTATAGAAATCATTATATTTGATAAGACTACAATGCTTTCAGATGCTGAAAAATAATTACCATGAAAGTCCTATCAAGAGCTGGGTCCCAATTAAATACCAGTCCCAAAAACCCACCAGAAAGTGAAAAGACTTGTGCAAATAAACACATCATCTTTAAAATGTGGTCTTAAGTAACACCAGTCTTGTTTCAACAATGCCTTGCAGGTTAAGATTATTGGACAGATGTGCAATCATTTTTAGCAGTGCAGTCAGTGGTGGTCATGGTAAAAAGAAGTGCAAATATGATGATGATTTAAACTCTGAAGATTGAGCATACCCCAAACAGAATGGCAGCCAAAAGGAAAATGTACAAATAAATGCTGAGGCATTTATAAGAATTTACCATTTATCGGAAGTAAAATTACTTACAGCTGTCCACTTGTCACATTCATAAACATGGAAAACTCGACCGTAGAAACAGACGTCCATTCTGAGGTTCAGGTCTTTCCAGGTCCATGGATCTCCGACATCATTCTTTGGCAAACGCTGACGTTTGATAAGTTTACCTAGCATATAATAATGATTGTTGCAGTTACTATAGTTTGTTAATACCATTCAATTTTTAAGATTTCATTGTTTATAAAAAAATTGATCGTTTATGATTTTAAAATTCACATAGGATTAAATTTGAATTAACAAAATTTTCTGTATGTTGGCCAGCAAATTTTCCAAAGTGTGAAGGTGCTATGACTATTACTCTTTTGACCTCTTTTGCCTGTATTCTGTCATCTGAAAACTGTTTTTCATCTTGAAGGTTAAAAATGCCTCTGAAGAGTTTTATTGAAAAACAGGCTATATAAATAAATATGCAATTGCAATTTTGATTATTATTATATCATCAAAGACAATCTAATTATTTTAATTATTCATCAGTCCAATTATATTATAATATCAATTTATCAGCTGATATCATGTACTCATTAGCACTTTTAAGTGACTCAACATACCATTAAATGCCTGATTACTGGTTTTAGACAAAAACTACAATTATGTGACAAATGCTGGGTTTCATTACATTACAAATTGTGTCACGTGTTAACATGCAAACAAGAGAGACAGATATGTCTTGTGATACAAAATACATATATTCCTTATGATTTCGTTAAAAATATAGTAATACCCTGTGGTAGTCCACTGTTCTCAACAACTGGTTCTACAACTGCCATGCTGTCATCCTCCAGGTAATAGAATATATCCACAGGACGCACCCTGTAGTGTTCGACAGGGGACTCATGGACAGTCTCTTTAAACCAGGCCTTGAATCGCAGAACCTGAAATGCATTTGACAAAAAATTATGGTTTCAAGATGTCAGGCAATACATGTACATGTATGTACCTGTATCATGCACCGGTTTCTAACCATTTACGAACCTCTCATAAGCAATGAAACTGCTTTCAACCAATTCAAACCTAAGCCTGCCTCTTGGAGTTACCTTCAGGGAAAGCTCTGTTCTTCCGCTACTTAACTTTGCGGTGTACTAGTCCAGTAGTTAGTAAGTGGTAAGTTCAGAAGTCATAGGTTCAATTGTCCATCACAGCAGAAATGTACAGAATAAATTTCCTTTCCCTCTATCCTCATGTGAACTTCTCTCACATGGGTATGCCAAGGTTGAGGAATACAATTTCATTTGTGCCTCCTGGCAAGCTTGTGATGATGACTGGGAATAATAATAATCTTGAACATGAATATGTAGGCCTATTACAAGAAGAGTAATTTACCTTTTTGTCCCATGCCACAAATCCTGGCACGAAGTCCTCAGGTGGCGGCTGTCTCGCTTGACCATAAGTCAGTTGAGGATTGTAATTGGCCAGCTCATCAAGCTCCTGTTCAGACAGCTGATTGTGAGGAATTGGCACTCCTCCGATTCCAATGTCAGGACGTTTTTGAATTGCAAATCCATTTCGATAGCCAAGTGTGTGGCTTCGATGATATTTCATACGCTTAAAATGAAACAAGCAACCATTCTGATTTATCAAAACCTGAGTAGCAGAAGCTTCTAACCTGTTCTTGAGGCATACAAATATTCTCCCTTCCTCATAGAATGTAATACTCATCCATGGGTGAAGAAACTTATCACTGAAGTACACAGATAATAAGTAATTATATGACAGCCAGACAGTCTCTTTTTTGTGGGTTATAATGCTTGAGACAGATTGCACATTTAATTTGGCACATTGGGAAGTCTGAATTAGAACCGTTGATAATTAACATCATCAGACATCATCTGTCTCTCGTACCGGATATATACAGAAATGGACCACTGTCCATTCCTGTAGGCCTATACAGATTCCTTGTACATATAGCTATTGGAAAATAGTCAGTAATAAATATCCAGGTGCCTGAAAAGAGCGTCTTTAGAGATGGGTACACATAAGTAGCCTAAAATATTTAAAACACCTACAGTTGGATCGTTAAAACTGTTTCCAGGAAGGAAAGGTAAACCATCCATCTCTTCTTTCGCGATATTTCTTCAGATGTATTGCAAATTCCTGAAAGCAGGTGTCTGAGAGACAGCTAAACACGCGTTGCTACGTACGTTGTCATGGTATCTGGCGCTAGATGTCGGAGCCATCGAGATATAGATATCGTTGTTCGGAACTCAACTGATTTTTTGTAGCGCTATTAATCCGGAAAAATCTAGTTGTTTATAGGCAATTTATGATAAACCTCGCAACTTCCACAGTCATATTATAACAAAGTTAAATGATATTGCGTAATGATAATTTGTATGTATAATTGAGTGCCCTTAATCCCTTATACATACAAATTATCGTTGCGTAATATCATTTAGCTTTATTATAATCCGCTACTTAGGCGTACCTATATAAAAACTCTCTAGCCCGAGCTGTGCGTCATATGTAGAACTCCCAAACATCACCGTGTCACTCGATCCCATCCTCAAATCACTCCACTGACTAAAAATTCCAGCGCGAGATCCATTTCAACAGTCCTACAACTAACATACAACTCCCTATAATATTCTCAGCCCAATTAAGTATCTTCGCGAACTCTTCACCATCCAGTCAACCAGCTACTCGTCTCAAGTTATTCCAACGAGCCATATCCCACGCTGCAGCACAACGAATCTGGAACGATCTTCTTTATTAATTCCGGAGAATCTCGGTTCCTCCATCGATCATTGCCACGTACTCGACCTCCATATTATCCGTCGCAAGCTCGATCCTCCATCTATATCACTCCCCGACTCCCGGGCTTTCCACTCAAAACTAAATTAAGTCTTACCTTTTCCAGAATTCCTACCCTGACTCATCCGGCCGCGGCCGATACTCGATCCACATTAAAAGTCTGCTCTGCGTTTCCTCGATCTCTTGCTCGTAATCTCCAAACTTCTAAATTAGCGTCACTCGAAAGCAAAGCGCAGGACAATTAACGGCTTATTCACGAGCACTGCGTCTACTCAGAGAGGTACGTTGTCCAAAAGAGAAGTCCGATGGAGGTCCGAATCCGGTTAACAGAGGTTCAGAGGGGCACAGCAGATCTCGATGTTATTTAAAGGTGGGTGTTGTTTAGGTCGAGGATTGGAACCTATAGACCTCTAGACCTCTGGAAACCGGACTCGAATTACCTCGATCATTTTGCTATCCTTTGGAAAAACCCTCTCACTTGACGCATTGCTCATGAATAAGCTGGTGCCTTGCGATTAGCTTGCTTCAGAGGTGCAAAAAACCAAACTTTTTTCAAAATGAAAAGTTGGTTTTTTTTTTGGTTTTATTTGGTTTTTTGGTTTTATGGTTTTTGTTTTTGAGATTTTCTTATTTCGGAACATAAAACTCATAAAAATGGCATAATACCGTTCAAATTAATCAGATGCATATAAAAATGAAATTAACTAGAACAGTAGAACTGTAGAATGTCATAAAACGAAGTTATAACAAAGACCATACAACAATTGCCAAGAGAGTTGAAGAGACGAAATTTTTGGCATTTATAATTTTTAAATTTGTAAAAACCAAAAAACCAAAATTTGCAGTTTTTTTTTTTTTTTTTAAAAAACCAAAAAAACCAAAAACCAAAAAACCAAGCCTTTAACAGCCCTGGCTTGCTTGCGGCGCGTTAAAAATTTGGAGTTTCTGATTACGATTAAGAAGATGACAGCATTGGAAGCATTATAATTGGAAGCGGCTAAAAACCGTGCTCCTATGAACGACTAGCTTAATAAACAACGCGCTACGTGATTGGTCAAATAAATTATACTTTGTAAAGCCATCTTTAATTGGTTGCTGTCACTAACATTGCAACAGGCGATACGATTGGTCTGGATCAGCGGCCGTGTAAAAGCGCTTCTGATTGGCCGTATTTCTCACTGTTACTGTCTGTTATGTCCTCTCTGTAGGGTCCGTCGTGGTAACTCCTCCAGCGGGTGATTATTATGTCCATTTGGACAGTTTTCCCACTGATCTTTCTGCACTCTGGTCCGTCCGGAATTCGAATCCGCAAAGAAGACGCAACGCTGCACTCCTCGCACACAAACATCCAACAAGTAAGTCGTTCGGTCGGTCGGCCGGCCGGCAGGAGGACGGGTGGTGGTCGCACTGACGACGTAAAAGGCGACGACTGCTGACTGCGGCCGGCATGCCCTCAACACCAACATACCACGCATTGCAGCGGCATTTTGACGAATTTTTACAGCAAAATCCACGCCGATTTCACGATTACCGTGGTTAAATGTGTTCGTTTTATCGTACGTAACTATGTGCGTGAGACAACAGGTTTAAAAACTTGTCGATTCTCGTAAGTAAGTAAGTTCACTGCAATGGCTCTCAAAGTTCGCTAAATACACCGATTTAAAGTACTGTAAATCTGAAAAATCTGGGCGACAATCGTCGTTGATGTATTCTACAGTTTTATTTGTTGTCTGTTGACACAGTATATTGTCTAGAATGATGTAACCATTGTCTGCTAAAGACAAAGTCCACTAGTTAAGGTTAGTTGGTGCAAGAGTAATGGTTGACACGTATTAGGTGATGACAACATTTTACTGAAACTCTGATAGTGGCATTTAAATGTATTACTGCTTAATGTTAACACCTCAATGGAAATGTAACTGAATGATGCAACCAAGTGGAATATAAGAGTTTTTGATAGATTTTAGATATAACGTGAACTATATTATACTGATTCAGGGTCTACACAAAGCCCGACTTCCTAAATGTGGCGAATATGCAAAATTGACAGAATACCTTATAACAGTTTTCTATCAAGTGTTCGAATTTAAGGACTATTCAGCCAATATCCTGAACAATATTCGAAAATATCCCGAATAGCTAGATTTCCACAAATAAATTTTAACTTAGAAAACTTTGAGGATGTGGCGGAAATTCCGTTTAGGGAATTTAGGTTTCATAGATTCGCTATGCACCTGCTAATGCTGCAGTGCAAGATACTGCAAGGAGATAATGTTGGGATCAGTAATGAATGAAAATGTATCTTGTTAATTTTTTTGCAAGCTGCCATTATGTCACTTTAGCTTTACACAATTGATGAAGATAGCTTTTTGTTAATTACTACTCATCCTCAGCATGACTTGCACTTAAGACACAAAGCCCTTCAACCCCATGAACATGCGTCTTGCGAGCAGTCTTGAGTGGTCAGCATTGCCCGGTAGACCATGGAGTAGTTTATTCTGCTGTTGGCGCTATGTTAACTTGACAGCGCATTGCAAAGTAGGTAGAATCATGTAATACCGTAAATAGACATTTACGTTATTATGCCATACCATGGCAATGCACGGAAATCCATAGCCTGAAGTTACAGAATTTAAGTTTCTTGTCTGCGTTAGGTACTTAGAAACCGAGGTAAGGTAACCGCGTCTAGTTTAGATAGATTTATTAAATGCTTTTCAATGTATCTTTTCAAATGGGATCCCATCCCAGTATCAACAAAAGCGGGCAGTTTTAACTTTTAAAAAATGTCACCCTTTGCTGCCATAAGGCTCAGATTTGGAGGAAAGTAGATTATCCTATTATAGGAAAGACACGGGTCAACCCATTCGTTTGGGCCAGGGACAAATGATGTACAACCAGCAACAATCGCTGACAGGTCTACACATTTCCTATAAGTAATTAACTGCTAACTGCCTGCCACACCAGCCAACATTTCCAATTCAGTGCACCTTTTGCCTTTGATTGCATGTGTAGCTGGGCTTTTGAAGGACTTGCTCTAGACCTATCCCTTCAGTTTACATTAATGACTGTGGTCTGCACTAAAATGTTTTGTGGAAAAGACGTTACCACCTTGCAACTGTACCACCTTGTCAAGTGGGAGGTCAATGACTATCGTGTAGCTGTGGCGGCACATTAAAGACTATTCCGCATGTAACTGCTTTGCTGACATGTAACATTTTCATGGTGGGCTATAAGCCTTTAATTTGGGTGGCATTAATGCTGATGACTGATTCGGCAGAAATTTGATATTATTGATAGATCTATAGTTGTGCATGTTATTGGTCAGAGGTAATATGTGCACCTGTGTTACCATGGAAAAGAACTTATGCAGATTAGAGACGGGTGCCTCTGTAAGGATTGTTACATAAATTCTACATTGCATTCTACATACCCATATCTTAAAATTATATAAGTGCAGTAGTTCAAGTTTTGTTAGCTGTGTTCAGGTGAAGTTTCCTTAATAAATCTTTTATTTTGTTACTTCCAGCGTTTCAACTGTAGCTGAATTAACTGTAGGACACGAAGAGTGACTGAGGATCAAAGACTGGACAGCAACAAAGATGTTTCATCTTGTGAGTCCGCAGCAAGAGTTTGTTCCTGAAAGGCAGGAACAATTGCTGGTTCCAATGGCCAACGTTATTGCATTTCAAGAAGGCGTTCAAGGCAAGTAGTGCACAGCAGCAATGTTTTCGGCTAGTCAGTCGTCTGTTTTCACTTTTGTGGCAAAATGTGTCGACCTTAGAGAAAAGTTTTAACCAATAAGTAACGAGCGTGCACTAGAGTGTACTACAGGGGCACGACGAGCATGTACCAAGGCTGTGTACTATAATAGTGACGTCTGTTGACCTATCAAAAGCATGATATATATTTGCCAAGGTAATCTAAGCACAGAAATAAGTGGAACATATTTTTAGACATTTAAGAAAACGGACTTTTAAATCTATCAAGTGCTTAAATGACCCAAATTGGCGACACACTTGCGGACAAATAGATTCGTGCATGAACTCGCCAATTGCTTGAAGAATTAGATTCAGATGATGGCAGTTTCGATGAATCTGACGATGAAAAGCTGTCTGATGTACCGAGTGACATTGAAGTAAAGTGTCTTTGGCTAAAGGAAATTCTGACTTTAACACTGGTTCGCTCATGGCATTCGGTATGTTGCCAAATGGAAAGTGGGATGAAAATATTGGGAGACTTGGACAAAATAGACCGGCTGAACAGGTATACGATTGCCCTGTTTCACCCGTAACCGTGGGTGTATGGGAAGAGGAGATAAAATGCTAAATATTGATGCTAACATCAGTCTTTATGTCAAAAACTGATCAAGATATATTTTATGATAACCATAAATTGCTGACATTTATTTTTCCTTCACTGTTTACGACTATGGTCTAATTACTAAAAAATTGTAACCCCTTCATTTATGAAAGTGTTTTCAAAATTTCTTGTTTGTTTTGTCTGGCATTAATTTCTGCAAATTTCTTATGTTCACATTACACATGTTGTCACTTAAATATTTGTATATAGGGGCATGAGCATAGAAAAGTAAAAATTGGGAAGGGGTACACTTTGGGGCAGCTTTGAGTACCCCAGAAAATGTTTTGCTACCTCTGAATGTATGGATGGAACAAGGAGGTAAAATGGTAAACAATTGTGTTTACATAAATGTCTGTGGGTCAAGAACTGACTGAGATATCAAATGTTTAAAATTGTTTACTTCATAGTCGTTATATGGTAAATTCGCTTGTCATCAGGCCCTAGGTGATAGAAATTCTTCTCATCATTTAAGGGGTAAGGGAAATGTTGTGTGTGAAATTGAGTACAGTGGGGCCTGCTTATAAACGTTTCAACTCAACCTTTTGTGATGTTGGAAATTCACATTATTACACAAATCCTGATATAATGTGGTAAAGGACATTGTTACATATTTAATACATGGCTTTAGAATATGACTACCCATAAGTGCAACCTCTTTATATGCTGTTCATTCATTATTAAATGATGTAAGTATCTGAACTGGGAATTATAGTTAGAAATGCATTGTAATAATTAGCTAAACGTTTCAACTCAACCTTTTGTGATGTTGGAAATTCACAGTTCGGCAGGGCTATGCATATGGAAATGGAGAAACCGCTGAAGTGAAGGCTCCGTTCAACACGACAGTCGTTTATTCGACCCCACAAGAATCTCCGATTGAATATCGTGATTTTGCTTCGCAGGGTCAGAACTTTGAAACTGGACAGACTGTCTATGGCAGTGCGGAAGGCTACACAAATGCGTCTGGTAGGAAAAAGGGATTTTGAATGATAGTTTAGGTTCCTGGTTGGAATGGCTTCCAGTTTTTAACCTAGTGTTCTCATGGATGTACTGAGGCCAGCATGATGTCTTTGAGGAAGACTATTACAAAAATGTGATGTGTAAAAGGTGGATTGTTTAGTTATTTTCAAGTTGGGCTTTGGTTTGAGTGGCTGGTGTACTGAGACAAAACTGTATTGACTATATATTGATGTGGCTTTGAATGAGTCGTTCCTTCAGTCGCAGTTATGTGGTTTTCGAGTTGATAATGGTTTATTTTGTTTCCATTCTGTATTACAGCAACATTTTTGCATGCCTTCAGAGGCATACCGCAGGTTTTCGTAGTATTAGGTAGCTATTATATCACTATAAGTATCAGTGATATAATAGCTAGTTGACACTAAGAATATTCTCTGATCATTCAAGGCATTTTCCTTTTTAGTATACCTCAAAAACAGTTTTTGATTATTACTATTATGTTGGTGTGCACTAGTTTCTATCTGATTTTTGCAGCACAAAATTATTCACTTACTATTTGGCAACATCTGTTAACTATGAATTTGTTACGGCCTGTCTCAGAACTGTGAATCTTAACATTACTTGCATTAGTTTCTCTATTTCTTTTGCTCTGTGCTTGGTATATAATTCATTTACTTCATAAGTACAGTAATTGGTAAATTTAATGGTATATGTGCAGCTTTATAGTTACTTGCCATTTCAGGAATGCAGCAGTCAGCACCGACCAACGATCAGCTGCGCTCAACGCTCAAGCGTCAGCTGGAATATTACTTCTCATCGTAAGCTTAACTTCCGTGCACTGACATTAAATTTTTCTCTCAGTTTCTCTTTTTGCCTGTGTATCTCCCTGGATCTGCTTGCCTCTGCTGAGGCAAACATGTTATATAAATGAGGGCCACTGTCTTCTAGTGTTGTGAGTAAATGCTGAATTTCATCACATTATATTCACGTCTTCTTTGCTGGAGCATGTTTCCAGTGGGTTTTTGATTCTGGGTATATATGTGTATAACGCTGTTGTCGATATGGACAAAGCATCAGTGAAAGCCACATTTTGAAATCAAAAGCCGTTGGCAAGATCGATGATACGCCAGAGACAGGAAGACAGAAGACAGCTGATCGTGGTATTGTTCATGACAGTCAGACCAGCTTATGAAAAAGGTGATGACTGTAATGATGAATATTATTAAGGCTACTGCAAACATTGTTTACACATGCAATTACCCAGATATGCGAATCTGAAGCATAGTCAGTTGTCAGGTGAAATGCAGTTAGATATCCAGATGTTTGAAAGCCGGTGAAAAGTAGTGAGTTCTGAGGTTGTCTTGAAGAAACTAAAAAGTTTGAGCACTGGAGAGACATGGTAATCAGTTTCATCCCTTAGGGTCAGCAAAGTGGAGTGCATGAGAGTGCTGCATTATGGCTCAGCCAAGATGCCCATACACGAATATCTTAGACTGAGAGACCCATATCCAAATACCAAGTATCTCAGGCTGTGGGGATGGTATAAGGAGAGATTGAAAATAGGCAGGAGGGCTAGCAGTATAATAGTAAGATGAGTAATAAAGGTGATGTGATTAAAACATTGTTAATTACAATGATGAGATAAGGGATAAGGCTGATGACAACATTGCTGACAGTGATGATGAATTTTGTAGCGAGAATCTGTCGAACGACACTTATCTGCTGTCCCAGATGGATGCTGAGCAGTACGTTCCAATTGCAACCATTGCTCGATTCAACAAGGTCAAAAATCTTACAAATAACCTTGACGTTGTTGTTGAGGTTCTTCGAGGTGAGGTTCATGATGGCATTCAAGCCAAGTTACCATATCATTATTAAGGCTAAACATCCATTTGCAATGCCACATTAGTTCTGTTAATGTTACTTATACTGAAAACTTATGTGGAACACAGTTCACCTACCTGTTGATGTAAATTGTGTTGCTAATCTCTAGCTGTTCATTGTAAAACTGGATTATATTTAGGGTTTTATTAGAATTATGTCTATGATTGTGTTTAGGATTACATTTAGGATGTTATTGTAGATCAGTGGGATGGATGGTGAGTTAATGGAGAGTGAGTGAATGGAAGTTTGTTGTAAATTTTCACTTGATTAATAAATATACGTGAAAGGCTTGCTGATGTGGTTTATGATTTACTTAATTTGTTCAGTTGTCTAGCTTGCTTGATTTTCTGTTTTTTGAAGAGTCACTATATGTTCAAGTCAACGAAGCGGGTGATAGGGTGCGACCTGTGCAAAAACAGCGCTGTGTGGTGATACTACGAGAGGTTCCAGAAAGCACGCCTGTTGAGGTAAATGATGTTGCTAACATTTCAGCAGTGCAGTATTAGATGTGATGGCAGCCACAAGCTTGTGAAATTCTGTAAGCAAGATAGAAGTTTGTAAGGTGTAGCTTATATTTTGTTCAATTCAGGTTGTACTGTAACTTTTTATATGGTTATCAAAATCTGTTATGGTATGAATAAAACTGCTGTTGGGATTTCAACTGTAAAAGGCATATGTGATATAAATTACATTTTGTTATAATAATACAGCTGACTGTGATTTGCTGTTTTAATGCAAAGGCAATTCCACTGAAAATTGATTATCATTGTTGTTTTGACTTCCTAATTGTTGTAATGTAAATGGTGTGAATTTGTGTTCTAAAAGGCATTACTATGCTGTTGCAGTATTCTCTGAAACTGTTAACTAATGTTCAAGGACTCGTGTCATAAATTAATAGTGTTGACAAGTGTATTAATTCTGTTTATCTTGATCGTTTAGTATTGTATTTTAACTAAAACTTTTTGAATTATTACTATGCAATTGTTTGATTAAATTATGTTGTAGGAAGTTGAGAAGCTCTTCAGTGGACAGAACTGTCCGCCTTTTATCAATTGTGAATTTGCACACAATAACAACTGGTATATTACCTTCGAAACTGAAGAGCATGCTCACCGAGCATACCAATACCTCCGGGAAGAAGTGGTAACTTTCCTCGGCAGGCCCATAATGGTAGGCTGAAGAAATTGTTCTTGGTCCAACAAGAATTTCTTTCGGAATATTCTTATCTGGTAACTTGTAGAGAACCATTATTATTGTTAGGTAAAAGTAGTGAAGAAGTTTTGTAACCATTATGGCCACACTAGTTTATTTTCACATTTATATAGGGCCCCTATTATTTTCTAAGAGATAATTCCACATTTCTAAACATTTCTCTGCACAGTGACCTTCTCAAAGGTGGCTTGAATGAGCATGATGTGTACTGCACCAATTGGCACCATAGCTGGATCAATATTTTGACTGAGGTGTAGACTTGACAGCTACAATCCACCAACTGAAGTCATTTACTTTATGTAGATCTCAGGTGAGGACCGTAAGGATTATAAGTGAGATTTTCCAGAAATAATCTAAAATGAGTACAGTACTTAGTATCTGCTCCACATTATTTCTGGAAAATATTACCTGAAAGTGTATTTTAAAAATGTGTATTCAATCATGTGCCTTGCATGATGAATAGCACGTTGCTGTGATTTTAGGCTCGGATCAAAGCGAAGCAAATGGTGCGAAGTTCTCAACCAGCTGCGCCAAAGACTGCTTCGGCACCACAGCCTCTACCAGTGCAGCAGTCGGCGCCTGTTCCGCAACCAGTACCAGCACCTACAAGTGCACCGCCTGCCGAGTACAATGCTAAGGTCTATCAGCCTCAACCAAAGATGACTTTCACTCCAGAACAGAATTTCTCATTTGTTGGCCCAGCACAAGTTCAGCCTGTAAGTGCATCTGGTTGGTTCAAAATTTCCTTGAAGTGATGGCTTATCAATGTCTATTTAATTACTCTAATTATTATAATTTTTTATTAGCTTTGCTTTGTCGAGGTATGTCCTGCACTGGCTCCCTATCCCGCAGCGGATTGTGTACCAGCTTTCTGCTTTGGTGTGGCGGTGCCTCTTAGGTTCCACTCCTGTGTATTTACAAGAGCTCTGTTGCTCTACTCTGGGTGTGCAGGGACGTACAGCTCTCCGCTCCTCCACACATGGTGAACTTCTTGTTCTCTGTGCACGAACTGCTCGTAGACAGCATCATGCCTTCTCTGTTGCTGGCCCCATGGTTTGGAATGGGCTTCCATTACCATTATGCCTTATGCCTAGAGTTAACTCAGATGCGTTTTACTGTAGCCTTGAAACCATCCTTTTCAGCCGGGGTTGGGTCGGGAGCGCTCCTCAGTCGTAACCTTGAAGGGGCGCTATATAAATCGGAATGAATGAATGAATGAATAAATAAATGAATGAATAATTGCACCACGAGTCTATTGACAAAGGATTAGTAAGTCAGGGTGGCCACAACTCTGGAAAACAGGGAAATCAGGGAAAACTCAGGGAATTTCTTGACTCTGGAAAACTCAGGGAAAACTCAGGGAATTCCTCCAGCACTCAGGGAATTTGTTCAGATCAATTATTTAACGCATGTTTTGGCGTGATTTCGTTGTGTAAGAGATTAGGAGGTCTATGATTGTTTAGGAGCAGAATGTGAGTATAACATTGCTAAAGGTCTTGCTAAAACTTTCGACAGAGATAGCAGCGTTGCTCATTACAACATGTCCCGGTATCTTATTATTTAATTGTCTATGCAGCCTCTTAATATGGTTTCTCAAGAAAGAGGTAGTTGCTGGTGCAGACTCTTTCTCAAAGTTGATGAATGTGAAGGTGGATACAAAAGAAAATTGGTGTTTATACAAGGATGTTGATCTTTGTGTTGCAGCGAAGACTGAATTTACACAGTGCAAGGTGTCAGGTTGCAAGAAACTTACATTTCATATGGATTGCATCCAGTTTCTGTCCGCAATGAGTGCAAAAATAGTGGTGGCAGTGTTGATGAACACAACTTTGCTGGTCTCGTTGAAAGTCTTTACAAGTCATGGAACATTCTCTCTACTAATATGGGGAAAATGCAATATTCCGCACTTTGAAAATAGCACAGACAGAGATGAATCCTTCATTTGTGAATTTCAGCACACCCACCACCAGACTTGAATTCTACTTCAAGTATTTAAACAATTGACCTGAATATGCAGACATTTGGTGGGTCATAAAATTGATTTCAGTGTTGTCACATGGCAAAGTGGCAGTAGAGAATGGCTTCAGTGTGAATGGTGATATGCTGGTAGAAATCTTCACGAAGCATCTCTAGTTGCTTAGCGAATAATTTTGATTCCATCAACAATGCTGGTGGTGTCATGGAAGTAGCTGTTGACAAACTAATGCTGGAAACTACAATATGTGCGTGGTACTAGACCTCGATATGAAGATGTAACCTCTGCAAGTAAAGCCACAAAAGGCGAGAGATGATGCAAAATCTTCTTTGAAGAGGAAGATAGCTGCTAAAATCAAAGATCTCAAAGCGAAGAAACCCAAGCTTACTGGAGATGCAGGCAGTGCTGTGTTAAGCCTTGAGCATGAGATGAAGGAGCTAAAGAAACTGAACTAGTCTGCATTGGGGCAAAATAGTTTCAATTAGGTGCATTCACAGTATGTATTATTCATTCGGGGGTTTATATAGCGCCTCTTCAAGGGGTCTTTTCAGAGGTGCTCCCAACTCCAGCCATTGGTATTTCAGTTTCTGACTTGCACTCTAGTGATTGCATTTGCATCTGTAAAGGTGCGTGAACATAGTAGTGTTTCGACATTTTTGTTTTTACTAATTGATCTGAACAATTATGAGGAAAACAATATAAAAAAGGCAAGGAAAGGTGCGACTATAGGGGGAGGAGGCCGCTAAAAATTTGTGAACTTTTAATCTTTAGGCCAATATAATAGGAAAGCGATTAAAATGTACTCTGGAAAATTCAAAAAATGACTCTGGAAAACCTGGAAAACTCAGGGAATTTTGAAATCATATTTCTGTGGCCACCCTGTAAGTGCATGCTTGAAGTGATGGCATACGATGTATATCTAATAATATTACTCTAATTATAATTCCTATTTAATTTTTATACCCCTTGTCTGATGCTCGCATTACAATACCATGCAAGCTATCTGATTAATAATCCAATTGTAAATGCCGAGTACAGATTTTTGGCTTCTTCATGGAGCCAAATATCTGAATTCATGCATCGGACACAGATGACTTTAACACCCATTGTTTTAGCAGTCATCCAGTGTATAACCACACATTTTTCATAAGGTTATTTTGTTGTTTTTTGCTGAGACAGAACTACCAGTTCTATCCATCAACGGCTCAAGCAATCCCCACTGCACTGTGGTCTCCTGTTGGCCCAGGGCCAATCGTTACCTACGATACTTTGCCTATTAACGTGAGTCTAACAGTTCATTTTGAATCAGATTGCCAATAGTTTCTGGACATAGATCATAACAGTTAATAATCTGGATTTTGTAGACTTATTTAAAATCATTACCTAAATTTTGTTATGCTTCACTTTGCTTGTCTAGTATTGTTATTGTTTTTTTGTGTGAAACATCAATATGCTTAGTTCAAACATGGAATTTTTTAAGGATATTGTGCCATAAAGCGATCTTACATGTTCTGCAGGTCATTGGAAACTTTCCGCATCAGATATCCCCATTTGACTTATCCGTTGGAGCAGCCGGAAGAATCACTTTTCCAGACATGAAAGCTCGGTATGTGGAGGCATCTGCCTGAAAAAGGATACGTTTGAGATGCAGTCAGCTCTTTAATAAGTGTTGCTTGGCTCCACAACCAACCCATCTCTGTTGCACGATATTAGCTGGAATTCAAAGGATGGAAGGCTGAGTGAGCACCAGGGTACACGGTATTCCATTGATGGTTTACCCACCCAAGTATCGACTGGGTTCTGCTTTGCTTAATTTCAATGTGTCACATCAGTGCCAGTGTTCAATTTTTGACAAATCTTTGCCATGTGATATGAACCTTTATTGCTTTATATTGTTTTAAAACATTGTTTCAATCAGAAATATGTTCTTTGTCACTTTATGTCCTTGTCATGTCATTAGTGTAGCTTTTTCATTGGTAAAGAATTTAATACTTTATCCTTGGCACTTGATATGCTTGCAATTTGTCTAATTTAATGACTTCTGTAGCTCCATTATCCTAACTCACAAGATATCGGTTGATGGTTGCTTCAAGTAAGATCATAGTCAAGAATCGTAATCCATTGTAGCAGACTTAATCCGAAGCATGCGGGGATGTTGATCTCAAATTTGATTCAGTTTCAGCATGTTGTAATGCAGCCTCGTAATAACATACATTATGTATGTACAATAAGTTACATTAGTATTCCTCCTGCCCTGTGAATGGCTGACTCAATTGACTCGTCCAATTCAGGACTCCAGAGTTATTTGTTCTTTAAGGCCTACCCTGCTGTTAGTTGACTGTGAGGCGCCCTTGTAATGGCATGGCTGAGTTACGGCGCCATATAAATTGTCATTATTATTATTATTATTATTATGATTATTATTATTTACAAAATCCATTGTAGCAACCTTCATGCCATCCAGTTAGAAGCACTGCAGCACGGCACACCAGTGTACCACCATGCCACACCCTTTCACCGAAACAGCCTCGATGGCCTGCGGATTCTAGATCCTGCGGGTCATTATGCGCTGGCCATGGATCGCATGCAATCAGACAGAGAACCAATCAATTCGTTCAACAAGCAATCTCAGATGCACAAGAATGAGTATTACAACAGTCAAGTCCGAGGGGCATCCGCTTCTGCTCCGGCACATGCGGAACTTTCATCGGAGTCAACGCCCACTAGTCATCAGGCGCCGTCGGGTGGCACCGTTCCGACGCACAGCGGTGCCAACACCCACCAGAGAACGCCGGCACCAGAACAGCGCAACCTGCATGCGCTGGCAGGTTCTCTGGAGAGCCTGACAACGCACGACGTGTCGAAAAGTCAGCCAGCAACATCTTCGAATGCCAGGATGAGTGATCCTGAACATGGCACCAGTGGAGATTATGCCTTACCACCTCGCCAGTTTTCAAACACTTCCAGGTATGGATGCTTTGTAATTATATAGTATGGACTCATTAATGCAAAGTCATCGGATACATGCCTTATGATGCAGCATGTAAGCCAGGCTGCGATTAAAAAGAGAATGCTGAAGAGTCGATATTTAGCGCTACAGTTTGGCACGCAGTACATTTATCATGCTGATGATTTATGCAGCCGTGTAAAGCCTGGAATAGGCGGGGAAAATTTAGAGACATTTAGGCTTTCTTAATACATAAATGCGATTCACTTGTAAACCAAAATGCGGTTAACAATTGGTGTGTTAAAGAATATACTTACTTACTTTACTTTACACTGCAATTCCTGCACGGCGTGTTAACAGTAGGGCTGTAGGGACCGCAAACTAACATGCTAGCAAAAAACAGTGCCTGTATGGAGTTTCTCTTGAGTGGATGCTAGACACATTTCCGATTTCAATTGCAATGTTGGCTCGTTTGCACGCTCCCAGTTTATGCACCATTCTGCTTAATGCAGCGCCATGATATGCCCCAAAGCTATTAATTTATCTTGCTGTACTGTTTTTTGAATATTTGCTTTCAGTTGCATTGTGTGTGATTTTGTAGACAAAAGGGAGTTGGCGGTTACAGGGGTCGTAGAGGAGGCGGCCGAATGAATGACAGGGATGACGCTGGAAAGGTGAGACTTATCACCTGCTGACTGCATTTATTTTTGGTAATTATTGTTTCAAGAGCTGCTCTTATTGGCTTGAGCTGCTGTACAGTTTAGAAATATTTTCATTATTTGATTTCATTTCTTAGTCAGGTATTTCAGGTTTTGCTTCTGGAAAGATCAGAAGACGAGAAGACTGGTTACCTGCCTTCTTGTTCCAAGGCTAGGAAAACTAATGTTGACAGCTGATACCTCATGACTACCTTAATCCTTTAATGACAAGAAATATTGTTCCCAGTAGCTTTTAGTACACCTTATCTATTTACTAAGTGTTAGGAACTTCTTTATTTATGGTATCTATATACAAGAAGAAGTTTTGCCAAAACAAAAAATCTGATCGAATCCAGAAACTTATTTAGCATTGTATCAGTTGGTAGTCCCTTGTAAGGAAAATCTGACTTCAAAATCACAGTCCATGGGACGGACCCATGAAGTCAAGAAACTGGTGGATACAGTTAATGCAACTCTTGGTTTGGAGTCATTCTGGTATTCAAAGCTACTGAGAATCAATTGTTTTTTGTATAATTGAAATTGCTTCTTTGTATTTAGAGATACAACGTTGGATCAGGTGGAAACATGAGGGACAAAGGACGTTCTTCTCCTTCTGCCAAATTCAATTTGGAAACCTCGTCGTTTCCACCTCTTCAGCCATCTGCGGTAAGTCAGTTTAGATTTGTTTTGCTTTAGAAGTTGTTGTTGCTGCTTGCTGAGTACTGTTTTGTTTGCTGTGTTCATTATCCAGTGATTGTTTACTGTTGTTGAAGTTTTGGATTATATCCTACTATAAATTCTCAGAGACTTTTCTCTTTAAATATACTGATACATATATAATTAATTGTACATAACTTTGGGAATTTTTAGATTTGAAATATTTCGAAAGTTTGGTCTTGAAAGTGAGAAAGTAATTTTGATTTTCAAAAATAAAATAGCTGCAGATAAGAATAACTAATTAATGTAAAAGACATCAGAACAACTAGCTTAATGGTGCAGTGCCATTGTTTTCTTGCATTTGCTAATCGAAACTTACTTCAAATTACTTTGAATGACAATTCTTTACATTAATTTAGATTGCATTAACTTGTGTGTTAAATAGTACTTATGCATTGACTTTGATGGAATTTCAATGCCTTGGAGAAATGTACTACTGGAGTACATGCATAGATATACTTGCTACTGTGACCATTGATTCATCATAATAATAATAATAATAATATTCTTCTTTATTAAGTCAAACTGACAAGTACGCAGTATGATTACAAGTCATAGTATGAACGGATGATTTCAAGTTATTACAGGAGTCGAATTTAACTGTATGGCAGCCACACAATGCGCCCATCTGTCCTACTGCTCATTTTACCAACGACATCTAGCAAATGACAGGCTCAGTCGACCCATTGGGAGGGTAGCGAGTATCAATCCCGCTTCCAATTTGTTGTTCTGATCTTCACGCCAGTGATGTTACCATTCATCTATCGCCCCCTTGCGGCATATGATATCGGTGCAATAGGAGTTTCCATAGATTATATTAGACTTTGATAGAGGTATACATTCTTATGTGGACATGTGTATCAGAGAGTGTTTTTGTTGAATTTAGGTTGTAACCAGTGTTGCTGAAGGAACAGTTGGCTCTAGCAACACTCAGGATGCAACTACAGAAACGGTTCGTCACTCGTCTTCGTCTCCTTCGTCAAATCTGCACGGCTCAGTGCAGAATAATCGGGAATGGGTCAGTCCGAACAGACCTCCAGCAATGTCAGAAAAGTTGGTGTCTTCTATTTCTTATCTAGATTGACCAAAAGAATTGTTTTGGATGAGGTGACGATGATGACTGTTTTTGTCAGCAGATATGGTTTTTATTGTTTGGAATTTGTGGATTAGCGTTTTCCTGCAACATGTAAAAGCTGTAAAGCTTTTGTGTGGCCTGGGTATAAACTGAAACACTCTTAGGCTTGGTGGAACAGCAAGGGATTGGGACTGGGATATTTTGAGGGCAGTGTAACTTGTAACCGTGGGAACTCCAGTTTTGGTTGTTGAGTAAGTGTTTGAAACTGTTAAAACCTACTGGTATATGAAAGGTAGTGTAAATAATGCATTTTTTCTGTGGTCTTTTACTGTGCATTCAGAGGGTTTGGGTAGGCAGCCATTGGATGTGGTTGAGAAGTTGTGAGTTGTTTTTGATTAGGGTTCATCGACATCCTTCATTTGTTCTGTTTATGACAATACTGATTCATCTACACTTCTGCTATGAAAATTTCCAATATTGCTGTGTTTATGCTGTATATTTAGAAGCTGCAAGTCAACCAGTCCAATGTCGCTAACGTCATCTATGCACAACACTAATTCGCAGCTTGGATCTGGCCAGCCTGTGGTAATAGATTTTTGAAGTTTATCTAAAGACACACTTAATGAGAACATGCTTAACCTAACAATTTAGTGATTTCTTTTATATCTCTACTTATCTGTCTGTTAACAAGGAGTAGCATTTCTGATGTTGACAGAAGTGATTGGGAACATCTTTGATATTTAACACTTTAACGATGAGCTGCATTGGATATCTAGTCAGTTTTTGTACACTCTCGTCGTTAAAGTGTTAAGTTATGCAGTTGGTAATTTGTTACTTTTGTGCCATTATTCAAACCGTTAAGATGGTAAACCAGTATAATTCAAACAATTATAAGGTTCATGATGAGGTAAAAGTAAGACAAAGGCATCAATGTGGCTGATGGATTACATTTATGATTGCAGGACTCCTACCAGCATCAGCCGGCAAAGCTGAGTTATGCGCAGATCATTCAGCGTGGCAAAGAGCAGGCAGGAGAACATCTCGACGACACAAGACCTGACATTCAGCTGGACAGCAGAGCAATCTCTGGTAGCGGTGGGGGTGTTGGCAATGCAGCGAACTCAACGCCTATCACACACCAAGCTTCCTCGTCACCGACCTCATTTTCGGGCGAGAATTCTATTCCCCCGCGGGGCGGTGGAGCGGGAGGAGGGAGATATCCGCGAGGGGGAGGACGGGGTCGGGGAGGACGGGACAGTCGCAACAGCAACACGAACAAAAACTTTCATGGGCTGGACCATCCAGCCGATCGCGCCAAGGACCGCTACCGGAGCAACTACGCCGAGACATCTGGAAAACGCTGGGCCTGCGACCAGGTGCCTCCATCGGACATCGTCAGACTGGACAAGTGACTTCCTGTCTCTGCTCTTGTGGATTCAACAACCATTGTGATAACAACCGCGTAGTTTTGTAAGTGAAGATTGTTTCGGCTGCACTCCGAAAGACGGCAGAGTTAAGACCGACGACGAACGAACGCAGCAGGCCAAAAAATGTTTACGAATAGGCCTCGTGTGTGGCTGACTCTGCGTGTGTTTGTCCCACGATGGCACTGAAAACGCTGCTGTGTTCAGTGACGTTGGTACATGTTGCTCGGGTAAGCATCATGTGTTTTGCAATGCTTATCGATGTCGGAGTGCTACGGCTGACAGCCTCTCGCTGATGCCCTAAGGGTTTTACAGGTGCTAATTAAAAGAATTCCCTGTCCTTATTAATTACGCAGTCATCGACTGTAGTTTTGGCTATTGTTTTCATGTCTGTTGCATGATAATTTTAATCGGAATGACGTTGCTTCCTCTGCCTACCTATGTAAATATATATTTCTACGAGTTCTGATTATTGTTCTTAATTTATGCCTAATGTAATACATGGCGTAAAATTGTAAAAAAAAATTGTAATTGCATTGCCGTGTTTTGGGTGTATGTCTGTTATTGTCTAGTATTGCTGTAGACATATATAAATGTGCAGCGATGTATCTATTTGTATATATATATATATATAAGAGCACAAACTAGGTCTGATACTTGCCAAATATTGAAACATGCAGTATTGTCTGCTAGTGTACATGCTGAGACCGAGGAATCGAAGGTGCTTTCTTCCCATTCATGTGAATGGTTGAAATGAGCAGCAGTTCTTATTCTTCTCTAGTTCCCTTTGTACGCATACTTCAACATATCTGTTATCATATTGATTGATTGTCTATAATTTTGTTGCTATACAATGCTAGACAGTAACAGACGAACCTACGTGCACACATATATACATTTCTTTTTTTTAATTTGTGTTAGACGTGTAAATCTGTTTCTCTGAGCTTAAATATCCGGATGTTTTGCAACGGCTGTTAACTGTAAAAATTGTGTGACATGGCCAAATTCACGAAGTTTACGAGGCTTGCATTTAGACGATGGATTTGCAACGTGGGCTGTATATACCACTTTGTGCAAAATGCTGCAGTCATAGCTTGACTTTCATCTACAAGTTTGTGCTGTATTCCAAAGTCACAACATGGCCGTCTGTACATATTAAACACCACTTTGTGCTTGTTAGTAGATTTGCTATTTGGCCATTTTTACAGTTTTTACGTTTTTAGCTGTGTCTGGAGTCATGTCAGATTGTCGATTAAATGGATTTCGTCAGTCATGTTTAATAAGTTGTACTGACTCTTGTCAATTTGCATTACAAAAGTTGACCTTTATCGGTTATACTGACTGATTGTCACGTCGACTTTAGTAATGCTGACATTTAAGTCAAGTTGACTTCTGTCATTCGTGTTAACGTATGTTATTAACGTTGACTGGCATCAATCATATTGACTTGTGTCAGCCAAATTCATGACTCGTCGCCTGGTGATTGTCATAACGTGGGTTAGTTTCTGTTCTTAGGTTGATGTGAAACCTTTTTATATGTAGATATGTGCATATATATATATATTTATATAATGTACGTGTAGATATTATTTGGTTCTGTGTAAGTTATTGCTTGCGTGTAAGTACGTGTGATTTTAAGATATTTTATATGTACATTATGTATGCATATATATATGCGATCAGTACGTGCACCGGATAAATGTATATTATAGCTGTTCTGTGTATATATGATTGTTAGCGTGTTTTTGATGTTAGAGTAACACGACTGCATGCCGTATAACAAAGTAAATTGCTAACGTGAAATGTATAGAGATGTTGTACAGGCAGTTACGGCCTGTTGTACTGTCTCTTAGATTATGGCACTTGATTGTGGCATATTTATGTCATCTTTAGATACTTGGCATTGTCTTCTTCTGGCTTCTATCTTATTGTTTGTATATATATATATGTGTGTGTATATGGCTATATATGTATATATACATATGTATATGTATATCGCATTGTAGGAACCACTCAAAGGTTCTTTGAATTTTGTTTCTATGGCATCATATGTCAAATTCCTACAGTTTCCGACACTTTCGGCGTATTGTACTGTCGTTTATGTATTAGTGGCATTGTTGGTTGTCTTTTGTTTGCTGCTTCAGGATGTAGTGTTTTGTTGGTGTATATATGTTAATGCTTAGGCAGGAGGAGTGCGTGCCAGAGAGCCATATCGTTTAGGCGCAATATGCAAAATGGAGGAAATGTATGATAACAGATCTTCATTGTTTGCAAACAAAACTTAGAAAGAAAAAAATATCAAAAATTGGGGACTAAATACTGGGATTAACATCCTTTAGCTATTGCATAAGATAATTTTGATTGAGGAGGATAAGTCTGATTAGAAGTTTAAGTTGCATATAACTTGAGAGTTCATAATGAATTTGTAACAAACAGTACAAGGAATTATAGTTAAAAGCATAAAGAGTTTATAGGGTAATAAAAAAGTATGAAGAATATATATAACTACAAGTATAAGGAATTATGACTAAAAGTATAAGGAATTTAAAAGTAAACGAATAAGGAATTTATAACTGAGGGTGTGCAGAATATATGCAGGAAGTTATGAGCAATGAATAACAGTTTGTGGAAGTGGACTATAACAAGACTAACCCCAGATCATAGACTACGACTACCTTCTGGTTATTTATGTGGCAGCAACCATTGATTGTTGCCTAAATATAATAATAGAGTATTACTGTATCATAGTCAGGTTTTTGTATAGATTATAACAATAGATTGTGTATAACTGAAAGCATTTAGAATGCATGACTGATTGTATGCCTAACAGTAACAAAATGCTGAGTTACATACCATTTGTAGTGACATACAAACCTAGTGAAGTTGCATCACAAAATGCAAATATGTATCTTCTGAATTTTGTAACCAATAAGTTACATGCCTCCCAGAGCAGGAGGGCTACTTTCAGTTGGGCACTAGTGTAAAATACATAGATATCCTGTATAACATTACAGTTAAACACATATCCTGGTGCTATAAGGTTCAAATGCATAATGTTTGTTTGCTGCAAACCAAATGAAAGCTATTGCTAGGTTTTGCAGAGGAAGGCTTTCTGTTCATCAGTATTGGGCATTGTAAGACGCCTGGGAGGTTCACAGTAGCTGTTTCAGCCTTTTGTTGGTTGGAATTCCTCTTACTCTCATGTGACACCATATCGGCACTCATTAATTGGTGTTGTATTGTTTGATTACGTTGAGTTATAGTGAGTTTCTTTCGTGTCCACTGAAATCGACTGGTCAAAGTTATAGTTATGGTTACTATATCTGGTTATGTTTAGCATGTGATAGGTGTGAATAGATGCAGTGTTGAGAGATTTAAGATGAAAATCAGTACAAATAAGTACGAGGACTGTAAGAGCTTCTAGCATGGAACGCTGTTTAGTTATTTGTTTTGAATCCTAAAAACGATCAGTGGGAGATAAAGTGTCAAGAAATGTGAAATGTACTTGCTTTCAATGGAATAACCGATAATGAGAAATTGAAACTAGTTACAATTTTGAAAAAAGATTTTCAAGGTAGCAATTTGAAGAGTGTCAGTGTTGGAAAACTTTGCAATAGTTCTGATGATTGGAAAGTTTTGAAGCTAGTGGACAACTTAATTTCAAATGAAGAGCGGAAGTGGCAACACAGAATATTTGTGGGCCATGTGTATAATATTGGTTTTCTAAATAGTGAACCACTCGAGGAATTCGTTAAGCAATTCAGCTGGGAATTTGTTCAGTTACTGTTAGTGATTTCTACCTTGAAGCACACTTGCTAATGAGACTTGCAAAGGAATGGCAGAGGTGATGAATAGAACAATATACTGTCACATACTGAGATAAAGTGTGTCAATGTGTTAGGTACTTATGCAGGGACTGATCCTACCAGACATCTTATATCAAAAGCAAAATGATCTGTGTGTTTTTGTCCTGTTATTGTGTCCCAACATAGTTTAGCTTGTTTATCTTGGAACTCGGAAGAATTATGCACTTGATTTAGAATACCAAACAGTGGCTACCTGAACAGTGGTAAGCTAAATTGAACACTAGTAGCCAAAGTTGACTCGTGAGTTTAGAATTGAACAGCTAGTGAAGAATGGTGACAAATATCGGAGAGTTGATTGATTTCTGAGTAGAATATATGCGATTGACAGTTTGTTTCGTAGTAGAAAATTTCAATACAAAGTTCATTAATAGATCGTTTTGCGTAGAAAACCGTTGACAGTTTTTTATTGGCGAACAATATGAAGCTGATTAACCGATTGATTTTGATTAGAAAACTATGAAGTCAATGGAGTGCAGTTGCTTAGCAGACTGAGTTTTATCTATTTTATCAAATGGTAAAGTTGATTTTCAGTGAGTTTGTCAATACACAACATGGATTATGTGATACAGTTGTCTAAGACTCTGCCAATGAATATCTGCAAAAGACACAAAGCAAATTTTGTGTTCAAAAAGAAAACTAGAATGCAAAACCATAAGTACACAGTCTAGTACAAGTATGTCTTTGAAAGAGGTTATGGTGTACAATTTTCGACTTTTATGAACTGGAATGGTCCTAATTCAGGTTAGGGCGGACGTTTCATTGAAAGAGATTATGGGAACAATTTGGAAATTATTTTGAACTTGAGCTGTTCCATGTCGAGTTAGTACTAAAGGCTGTGGTCATTTGTACGTTGATTAACACAAGGAGTGGCATTTGCAAAGGCACTGTCATTTATTCTTATTATTGCTGTCATTATTAAATTACTGTTACTCTTGTAGTCTGCAATTTTTAAACGTACCAGACTCTATTTTATTGCATTATTATAACCTGTGTTAGTATTTTGGTGTCATCAAGCCATTAGGTATTTGAGGCCATCAACAGAAAAGCAGGTCCATTTCTTAAGTTTAGTGGGTTATTTGTTTTCACGTCAGATGGCCTTGTTGAATGGCAGTGGAGGCCTTCATGATGTTCCTAATGGAGGCAACAAATAAGTTCATGTGGCTTGTGAAAGCCAAGTCATTCCACTGGATTTTAAGATTGGATCTGACGCTTTCGATAATGGACTCGTTTATTTTTGGTTGTGATGCAGTCATTTACTGTAACTGTTTACGTTTAAGAATTTAACACAAGACCAGGATAGTGTTATCACCGCCTGCACCGATTGCATTTTAGTGCTTTAATTGTTTTGCACTTTTGGATTTTTTTTACAATTTTACACATGCCCGAAAGGATTGGTAACATGAGAGAAGATGAAATTTTATTATATTTTTTAAAAACAGAAGTCCACCAGTTGGTTTTGAGAAGAAGGAAAATGTTGGTCAGAGGAAATGTGAAATTGTGATTTCTAAATCTAGCACATTAACTGGGGGAACTTGTGGATGGCATTAATTGTTTTAGGCAATAGTTTGACAGAGTTTTGTATTGACCTAGAGGTAATTAAAGCAAGGGTTGTATGTGATGTGCAATGTGCTTTAAATGTTTGATACAACAAATTGATTTTGTCCTCTTGCATTCGATCAGCAGAACGCTAGTGTTTGACATAAATATGATTACTCTTGGTAACATGATAGAAAATTAATAAAACATAATTTAGGAAATCCAGCAGCCACTTCTTGTTAAAATGCTGAAGATGGATAAATCGGAACAAATTGCTTGTGTACGTTGGAGTTGAATGGAAGGTCAATAGTTCAACTAAGTGAAGATTTGAAAATTTGGGATCCTGGAGTCTGCACATACTTCATTATTACAAAATCACATTTGTTGAAATGACTTGTCAGAGTGCGACCTGTTTATTTGAGTATATGTCGTTAGCATGTGACTGCAAAAGAGCCTATGAACAGTTGCAAGATGAGATCTGAACTTTTGCGTGATAAATAACAAGCAACGTCGAGGATTTGATTATAATTATTTGTGATGTCATGATGCAATCAGTTTGAAATCATAAATGTTAGATGCATCCTCAGTGTTGTCTCAGCTTGAGATAAATGCAAGAACAAGTTTAGCTAAGACTATTTGTTATTTAACTGCATTCTGCAGTTATTAGTCCGAGATTCTGGTTGTAGCTTTGGTACATGGTATTTAACTGTGTATGGCTATCAGTAAGTTGTCAAAGCTATAGCCATGGTGTTTGTATTCTGTGATTTGAAACTGTTATAGTCTTAAATTGACGCAATTAATATTTTCATCTGTAAATGTTTTTGAGTACTTGTGTCAGCTGTCGATACTTTGACCACGATTATTTAAATGAAAAAAACGAAGTAGTGAGATTGCAATTAACGTAGAAACATACTGACAGATTAGCGTAGTCACTATGCTAGTTACTTTGCTGTGTTGTTTTGTGAGTGTGAAAGAACTTTCTGCTGTAGAAACACAACGCGTTTGTCTTCCCTGAGACTGGCAAGGCAAAACGGCAACTGCTTTTTTCTCATTTAGGTAATTTTGTGTGAAATCTGTACATAGCGTTGTGTAAGACTGTACTACTCGTTTAGCACCAGATGATAACGTGTTGCCTAGTTTGCTGCAGTTGATCAGTGAGTTTCTTAAGATATCTGTTTAGTGAATGTGATGTTTATATTTTTCTCTTCAACGATGAGCATGTACTAAAAGCAACTGGGAAACCAATGTAGCTCGTCGTTAAAGTGTTAAAAGACGTTAATCACTTGTCATAAAAATCTGACAAATAATAAGCTCAAAACAGACATTCTGTAAATACATGGTAAAAAGCTTTCTTTGAACGAATTTGAGAGAAGCATGTCTGACATAGTTTTGGGACGTATGTACATGACGTAAATTGTACAAACTGTAGTGTAATGAAATAATATAGCCTGAAATTTGTATAGCACCTCTCTGCAGATGTCTTCATTGAAGTGCTCCCAGTTCAGTGATGGCAAAAACAAGATGCCTAATTGTTGGGATTGTTTTATTTCTAACCAAGGCAGAAGACTTGCATAGCACTGTTATCGTTAGTAAGAAGAGCATGCTTGAAATGCAAGTGCAAATGCACAATGGTTATTGTTTTCTGCATGGTTACTTGTGGGATGTTAGTCATTACTTTCCAATTTTGTGCAACCATGTAAAGTAATTCATTTTAGCTGGGTTTTTATATAGCGCCATTTGCAGACTCGAGCGCTCTTGCTCTGCCAATCGCAGGTGTTTGCACTTGGTCAAGTTGTAAAGAATTTTAATTCTGCGAGTCCAAATTCAAACTATTGTTTTGTTATGTGTGTGCATTTAGCCATTGATGGCTGAGCATGATGGTTAAGATGGTTAAATCGATGCTGAAATTGAATTGTGAAGAATCGTTCACTTTCCAGTTTGACTCTATCATGTGATGCACGTCATGGCTGTAAAATTCACAGTGAGTGAGATACTTGAATCGTTTATTAACAGTACCTGCAGGTAGAGTTAGATGTCAAGCAGTGGGGTGACTCTACGTCTGGGTTGAAAGCTGTTTGAACGCTGTGGGATCATTCTAGCTGTGGGTAGAGTTGAAGTGGAATGTTTGGGAATAACTCTACTTTTGGGTAGATTGCAGGTGGAATGTTGCTGGATAACTCTACCTTTGGGTGCGGTTGAAGTGGAATGGTTGGGATAATGGTACCTTTGTGTTGAGTACAGGTGGAATGCAGTGGGTTAACTGTACAATTGTGTACAGTGCAGGTTGTATGGTCATCTATTCATGTTTCCATTGCAAATGACCTACCGATATATATATATATATATATATATATATATATATATATAATTAGAAAGAGAAAGGCTAGTGATATATATATATATATATATATATATATATATATATATATATATATATATATATATATTAACTCCACTAGTTTATCTGTGGATTGGGTGAAGGGGCTGTATGATAACTTTACCTGCAGGTAGTGTAGACTGCCAAGTGCAAACATGTTGGCATATCGCCACTGCACTTGGGCTTGAATCCCGGTGCATATGTAAACTGCCATTCAACAGGCAAGCCTCTTGAGTGAGCAGGGTTGTTTTACTGTTTAAAATACTGGTACACCACATTCGGAAGTACAGGTGATGATGGTGTTGGCAAGTTACATTGCCTGCATTTAGGAAAATGATGGAAGGTTTCAAATCATTTTGTCAGGTGTTGAGTCTAGAGTTTTGCACTTTGTCAGCTGAAGACCAACTGAGAGTCTGTTTTCCGTCATGGAATTGTGATAATAGATTAAATGGTGATGCAGAGTAAAGTTTAATAGTATGAATAGTATTACATATTATATATATCGATGTGTAACACATATCGGTGTTAACGCAAGTTACACCACTGCACTGTGTAACCTTTTGTCGCTCTGTCAGGAATTGAAATAGTTATGCATCTTGTGACATTGCAATCAGAGAAAGGCTAGTGATAACAATAAGTGATTTATGTCAGATTTAATTTGGAGGCAAAGAAGAGAAGAAAAACGCAGGCCCTTTGGCTAGCCCCGATAGGCAGCCATGGGTATGAAATGTTAGCAACTTTAGTTTTCCTAGCCTTGGCATGTGATAATGGCTGCCCAGTCCCTCCCTTGTCGTGTGATCTTCCCATTGACAGTGTATGGTCAGTGTGCCCATTTTATTGTGGAATTGGCTAAGGAGTTGCAAGTGGAACCGAAATTTTTAACATAATTGTTGTCCTAGCAGGCTGGCTTTTGAATCCCCAACCTCTTGATTGACAGTCCAGTATGCTAACCACCAGACTTATGCACCCCAAATTGGATGAAAAAATGGTTATCTTATTCTGGGTATGACTGGGTCAGAGAGGTGTGACCATGTGATAGGTCCCTAACTTTGTTCCATGCCCCCAAGAAATTATTTCCTGATGGTAAAAGTGATGTATGCAGACTTTGTAGGTTCACATCCCCATCGCCTTATCAAAGTTGGAAATTTTTCTACTGCATGTTTCCTTAGTGGGCATTTTGTCAGTAAGGTGATGCACTTCAGTGATGGCACTTTGAAAGACCAATCTGTATTTGTGAAGATTACAAATACACCAATTACAAAAGTCAATAAGTGACCATGCATTGGTCATGTCGAGTAATTTATTATGCAAGACTCTATTTCGAAGACGATACCAAATCTTGTAAATGGTTGGTTTAGTTGTAACTTTTAGAAAAGTTTACAGGAATTTCCAAATGCCGGGTTCTGATTTCGTGGATAAAGCTGACAACAAATATCTATCTAGTATTATTAAGCACAGGACTTGTATAAAACAAGATCGATGTCATACATGTACTTGAACAGTTTGTGAACCGCAGCTTTAAGGGTACCGTGTAAAGTTTACCGTGCAAGATTATTTATCAACGCTTTTGTTCAGGTTGTATAGCAACGCCTGTGTTTGTGGATGCATGCACACATATTTCCATTACTGTGCATTTACTCTAGTAATTTTATCTCCTGATAGTTTATTTTAAAAACTTTGTTGTACAGCTTTCAACCATTGAGCCTGAAATTTGGTTTTGTAATGTTTGATTGCTTGTGTGATAAAATTGTTTTATTTTGCTCCTTAGTATTAATGGAACTAGTTGACATTTGTTTTATTTTTGCTGCTTATTATCGCTGGCACTGGTTTTTGCTTTGGTTTCTGAATTTTTACTTGGGTGTCAATGTGAAGGGTCTAGATAATTTCGATACGAGTGCTTTTAACCAAGAGTTGAGAGGGAAATAGTGACTGTTTTTAGGGGTTAATCTTTTCTCTTTGTCAGCTTAGTTTTCTAAAGCCGTCACAGCTTAATGCCAGCCATTTATTCCCAGGTCGTCTTCCTTAATTAAAGGTTTCTGCGATTTCCCTTTCATATGATCTGGGTCAAATGAACCGTTTCGCACAATATGATTTAATTTACAAGATATTGAGGTAATCTGATGAAGAGAATGTAATTACACGTTTTAACATGGTATGTAACGAAAGGCATGTTTCATACCAAGCTTTTGCAATAAAATTGTTTCTTTTAACCTATTGCCATCTTGATTTGTCTCTAAATATGGTTAATTGGTTTATCCCGACTTTAGGTAAACGATGGAAATGTAACTGTAGCACAATGTACATTTGCTGTTGAAAGTCTTGGTCGACCAAAGGACGCGTGACAATGTTGTTACCCATATGGGCTCAGATTCGCACCTCTAACCTCACATGCTTTAAAACTATCTATATTATAATTGAACAGAAATGTCATGAAAATTCTATCAACTCCCACACTTCTACTTTTATACACTCCTCCCTCTCCCTTGTCCAGTGTGTGGACTGTGGACATGAGGCCTACGAGATGATTTTTCAAATTCTTTTCAACCGTCTTAGGATGGGCAAACATCTTGTTTATAATAATAATAATAATAATATAATAATAAGCAATAGTGGTATTATTATGGTAGTAGGCTGGTCCAATGGATTATGATTCCTACGATACGATTTAACTGGAGGAGACCATTGACAGGAGCCTTGTGAATTATGATAATAGTGCTATAGGCCTAGAAGTCATTGTATTAGACTAGATTAGTTCAAGTGCCTAAAATACTCAAAAATCTCAACTGCACAGAATTCCTCAACTGTAGGCCTACTTGAAATGGTGAGTGAAATTTCAGGTAGGCCCTATTGGAAAGAAATCGTGCGTGGTTGACGAATTATAAACTCTAAACAAATTCATATTAGGGCCTACGCACTGCACACTCCAGATAAGTCTACTGCACACTCGATATGCACTCTTTGTCTCAATTTAGGCTGTTTAGTTCGACAAACACGTCTTAACATACTGGGGGGGGGTTAGGGGGGTTTAGCCCCTAACTGCGGCTCAGCCCCTCCCAAACAAAAAGTTGGAAATCACTGTCAATGCCAGGAGGAGGGGGAGAAAGGGAAGGGCTTTGAGCTTTAGCCCCCCAAACCTGAAATCCTGGCGCCACCACTGATAAAGACATTGAAGAGTAGGCCTATCTCCTGCCAGGATTGTTGATTGTTTCATGTTTTGTAATCATGGTTATTCAATTATTATTTTGAATTCAAAATTTTATCTTAATAGCAATCTGGCCATGATATCGGGCTAGCCTATTTACTCACGAAATTCAAGTGCACACTACTGCTGCAAATGTATACCTATTATCATTAGATTAATTGAATGAATATGCACGTCTTAACATGATGTGAGGTGTGTATGAAGCACACAGCCAGGATTTTTGACGTCGACCTCACCGTGGCGTCTGCACTAATCCTGACTATAGGCCTAGGCCTATAGCCTATATATAGTCGTTATTGTAATGTGACCCCATGTCGATTAGTTGAGATTAGTTTGACCAGATTGCCAAATAGGCTTATTGAAAATGGACTCGGCCAAACCTCTCCAGGAATTCCTTAGCCAACGAGGAAGTAAACTGAGCAAATAAGTATGCAGACAAGTCTTGATAGGTCTTCATTGTTTCGGTTTACGCGTTATATAAATTTGCAGATGTCATGATCAACGCCAATGGTTAACATAACAGTCATCGTAATACATGTCTAGGTTATAAATTGATACAGACGAAATCACCATGGCTTCGGGATCTGTATCACAAACGCTGTAAGTAGTATTCTTAAACTCTTATTACCTACACCTAATAAACACAGGGTTATAAGCCTATAATAAGTCTGCATGCATAGAAAGACAGTACTAGGGTACAGGGGTGGACTGGGCCGCCGGGACACCGGGAAGATTCCCGGTGGGCCGCCAGGACCGGTGATATAATAATTTAATCAATTTAGTACAGATGATACAGGTTTTTTACAAAAAATTGCGGCATCGGTTAACCGGTTTTAGTTTCGGTTAACCGGTTTGTAAATTAACTGAAAAAGAGCAATGCATACTTACTTACCTACAGTGCTCCGTACAGCCAGCGGCCGCCATGTTAGATAAGAATTTACATCTTCCATTCTACTTCCGGCGTCTTCCACTGAGTTTGTTTTGATAAAATTTCTTTTAAATTTGTTAGTTAGTAATAAGTAATATTAATTAAATAAGATATGTTACGGTTATGAGTGATATAAATCCGAAACGTAAATGTAAAGGTGGTGCGGAGAAAGTAAGAGATAAGAAACTAAAGATTCTTGGTAAAGATGGAGCTAAATGCCGAAATCTAGTCGATTTATTTAAAGCCACTCCAATTCAAACTGAAGACACCAGCTCTCAACAAACACCTTCTGCAAGTAAACAACCCGACAAATTTTGCAAAAAATGTCCTGTTTGCTGCTTTTCTGTACTACATAAATACAGTTTCTATGGGCAAGCATACAAGCATCTCTTTAGTGCATATAAACTTTTATTGACTCTGTCGTCTACCCAAGTAGCTTGTGAGAGATCTTTCTCTAAATTGAAATACATTAAGAATCGCTTGCGAAGCTCATTGTCATCTACACACCTTGAAGCTTTTATGCTTATGTCAACAGAAACCGATGTTTTAAGTGAACTGAATAATGACACAATTATAGATCATGTAGCCGAAATGGCACCCGGCTTAAAGAAGTTGCTAATACTATAAACAGCAATAATACCATCACAGTGAGTCCGAATAAATTGATTTATAACTTGAGTTGACGCATTCTTAATATTTTATATATAATTATAAATTATATATGCGATTTATCGTTTTTTGTTATTGCATAATGTAATTTGTAAAGTGACCCATGACTTTGGAGGTCACTGGCCCTCGGGTATGCATGAAAAAATGCACAAAGAAAATAAAAGTCATGAAGTTAGGGCCGCTTTTTGTTTTTTTCCCGGGCCGCTTGAACTCCCCAGTCCACCCCTGCTAGGGTAACTAGGCTAATAAGTCATTCATTCATTCATCGCGAGAATTTGTGTAGCGCCTCTCAAAGGGGACTAGGCCTACTCAGAGGCGCTCTGTTCCAGCGCCGCCAAATAAAACTATCTTAAGCTGAAAGAGAGGAATGTATGAGAAGGGTTTCTAGGAAGGGAATGGAGCACCAAAGGGAGGCCATTCCAGATCGAGGAGCCTAACACCGAGTAGGCACGGCTCTGCCTAGTGGAAGTGCGAGCAAAAGCAACCGACCTTGTTTAACCGAACGGAGGGAGAGCAAGCCCTGAGCGCTAAGGGTAGAGCTACAGGGCTCGCTAAGGTAGGCAGGAGCCAGGCCAGCAAGCAGCGCCAGACTAGTAGGCTACAGATATATCCTATACGTGGAAAAGTCGCGCATTATAGCTGAAGACGTGATCAAAGTTGGGTGTGCGGCTAATGAGGCGGACTGCAGAGAGTAGGACACGATCCAGTCAGCTCAGTCGGGCAGCCGACTGAGCTGACAGAGCAGCAGTACTGTTGTCAGGTCTGGTATAATAACGAAAGAATGGACAAGGGTGGCAGTAGGCCAGTAGCGGTAGGAGTAATGGAACGATCGAGCAACAGTGTGTAGGGCCTAGCTGGTGCAGTTGACAATGACAAGCATGGCTGAGTGAGTGAATGGAGGAGCAAAAGTGAGCTCGCTTGTACAAAGTAACACCAAATGCCAATCGCACGTTCCCTACTATAGAATCGGCTTGGCGCTTTGGACACGACGCTATAGTTATATTAATCGGCCACCGTGTCCCTTTAATCTCCTATACATGTATGTTTGAATGTGCCAAATGATCTGTTCCAACTCAGTGCTTGATTCTTTGTAGGTCGGTAAACAATTGATTTTTGCTGTTCCACTGATTGGTTTGCGTTACAGGCGAATGGTTTTTAACCTGCATGGAAACATTCCACAAGGCGCTGTTTCATAATAATTTAAGTGTCTACGAAAGCTATAAATCCATTTCATAATAAGTGTCTATAAAAGTTATAAATCTAAACAGCTATTTTACAGCTAAAGTGCCTTTTGTACTTGTAGACCGAAATTTCTACACCATATATCTGCAATGGAAGCAGAACAATTGCTGTTTACGAAGGGTATTGGTGGCAGTTTTTTGGTGAGAACTAGCACCAACGACCCAAACGTATACGCTCTGTCCTACAGGTGAGCGAGTGCATCATGCATATAAGATTCGAAGTAGGCTACACTCAACTCTTTTGCTTAATTATGCAGATCTAGGCCTACACTGCAGCAAGCAGTTCATTATCTCCAATCTTCAATTTATTTTGCCTGTGATTGACCCAGTACATGCACGATGTTATAACATCAGTATACACAATTACACAACATAGGTTTTTAAATGCTCTCCAAAAAGAGTACAATAATACATGTGACATGGTCATATTTCAGATTAATACTACTTTAGGATACAAATGGAGGACCTTAAATGGACGAGAGTACTGCTAAGCAGGGCCAACTATATGTAGTACGTACCAGCAGTACAGTTAGCCTAGGTGGATGTTGGTGACATTATTTTTCGGAAGTGGGGGTAGTTTAAGTTTCAAATGAACTGATGATATAATTAGCATTGTCTAATGCTAGAGAGTTTTCAAATAAACAAACAGAAGATGTGAAATAGTTAGGCCTATATATTGAAAGTGAATAGGTGGACACGCAAAAATTTGTTAATAGGAAGAGATGATAGTCATCATGAGACACGCTATGGATAACGGCAGGAAGGTTGCTCCAAACAGTGGAACCACGCATGCAGTTATCTTAATGGAAAATTTGCCGGTGTTTGCGTGAGCAAAGATCGGTCTATAAATGGAGGCTGTCCTAGTACCCCGGTACTGTAAGAATGAGTGGCAAAGCCGGTGTTAAAACAGTCAGCGAAGGTGTGGGGTAATAAGTCATGCTTGTAGCGAAACATGAATTTGTTTGCAACATTCTAACCTGGTATGATGTTGCCAAACATTACGTAGGCTAACATAGGCCTAATGACGCAGCGCTCGTGAATAAGCTGGTGCCCTGCGCTTGGCTTTCGAGTGGCGCTTTAGAAGTTTGGAGATTACGATTACGATGATGTTTAGGCCTATAATGTCTCTTTCTTAATCTTTTCTTCCAAGGAATACAGTTTATGAATTAATTAAGCCTACTTGTTACCTTTTTTAAAACAGCAATTCGTTCAAACTTTCGATCCTGGCGTTGACTTAGATCTACTTGGAAATACCCCTATTTTCCATTTAATTGTTCTCTTTATCGCCAACAGTAATGAGAACAATGATGATTTATTGACAGATCTATTCATAGTGAACAAAAATGACCGTCCTCCTTATATTTTCTTATACTCAGTTACTCACGTGTCACTAATTTATATGAAACAACTGGAATTAAGTGTCTGTTCACCGGAAAGTCGTTTTATCATTTTATTCTTAGAGTCCTGAATAAAGTTGTTCACATAAAGTTCGAAACTACGGAAGGGGGTTTCACTGCTAAAAATCTACCAAACGAATATCCTACGATTGGTGAATTGATCAGCGACGTTCAGCAAATGATGCCAGGACTGGATTATCCACTCTGGCCTTCCGATCCAGCTCCTGAGGGTCTCCAACCGAGGTAAACTATGATTATACTGCATATTTGTAGCCCTTTAGAAAGGTCGGTAAGATCACTGAATAGATTAAGCTTTTTATCTATTCTGTGGTAAGATATGCATGTATGCATGTATACTCTTTAGGGCGGCAGGGCCTAAGGTTCGAGTCCCGTTAGCTCACGTAGGCCTACAAGTAAAATATTCGTTAAGGTAATTCGTTGTTTTGTTCGTATACGCACTCTTTTGATCTATCACATCGATCGTTTAGACCTATACAGATTTTTTAATTTCGTTCAGTGAATATAGTTTGTATACAGACACTTAATTTTTTCTTTGAAACAGCGCGCGCACAAAAACTTATTATTCTATTGCAAAATATATAGGCCTACCGAGCAATACAGAACATAGCCTATAGCCTATTCTAACCAGTGGTGTAGTGGTAAGAAAAGCAGTGGGTATACTGTAAATCATAGCATATTTTAGTGAATTCGAAGTGTTCATTGAAAAAAGGGTGAAAATAAATTTTCGCGCTCACGCGCGATACATTTATTCAAATCAGTAGTGGGACACATCCGAGCATTGTGGGACATTTGTCCCACCACTTAAACAGGTAAAATATGCCCTGCTGTAAATTATAATAAAAAATTTTCGCGAGCCAATGACGCAGAGTGTTTGCGTTCTCGGGAGCACATCGCCCGAGGAAATCCGACTAAGAGGTCTGGGGGAGCGTCGTAAGCTCCACCTGCGGGGTCTGGGGCGGAGCCCCAGCTGACAACGCATTTTAGAGCATTTGCTGCCAAATGGAGCCCATTTTAGTCACTTTATTTTACTAAATTTGGTATTTTTTATTATAAATATCACTATTTAACTCATGTATTGCAGTTTGAAAACATGACATAATTAGTTCAACCATACCACCAAAATAATTTATATAAATAAGTCAGTGACTGTGATGCAGTGGAAGAGCTGCAGCTACAACAAACAATGATAGCTTAACTTCAGAAAAAACCTAGAGTATGCACCTGTCCCAGAGGCCTACTCTTTCGTAAAACCGGCTAATTGCAAGCACTTCTCTAGAGTAACAACTTTCGTAAACGTAATCGGAAACTCGAGATTTCTAGAGCGCCCACAAAAGCGAAGTCACGGGAACAGGCGCTTAATCAAAACAGAATCGATAGGCAGAGGGTCAAGATCCAGAGAGGCAGGCAGGCAGTAAGACGGCTAGGGTGCATGATGCTTAGAGTTGAAATGTCGAGGGAGGTGAGAGGAAGATAAGGAATCGGGATTGGATTCGTGAAAAGCAGTGTTTTCAGTTTTGAGTGGAAGACCTGTGGAGCAAGAGGTGAGGTTTTGGTGAGTTCGTGGGATGGATCGGATATTTGTCGTAGCACTTTTGGAATTTGTTCCAACGAGGCGGTACAGCTATGGCTATGGAGCGATTTGCAAATTTTAGTGATGAGGTGACGGAAGGGCGGAGCAGTGTGAGGGTGGAAGAGGAACGGGTTGAACAGTCCGTGAACAACTGGCGGAGGTAGGAGGGATGGAATGAATGAAATGTGTTGTAACGGGAACAGGTCGATAATCCGAAGGTTCGATAGTCCGAAGGCTAGATAGTCCGAAGATCCTATGGTCGTAGCAGTTGGATCGATTAAGCGAATTCTTGCTTAAATAGAAGTTGGACTGATGAAAATATTTTATAGTTTAAGTGAAAGCTGGATTGATGAAAAAATGTCCTAGTGTAAGTAGAAGTTGGATCGATGCTCAAACTATATGCTACAATAAATGAAACCAGTAAAACCGTATTTTAGATTGCTAAATTATTTTAATGTCTTCAATGCCGTAGGCTACTTGACGTTGATAAGTAAGCATGCAGTCTACCTATATGTGCATGATGATTATAATCAGTCCAGCTTCCACTTCATCAAGAAATCTTTTCATCAGTCCAACTTCCATTTAATAAAAAAAATTACTTTTATCAATCCAAATTCTACTTAACGAAAGAAATATTTTTCATCAATGGAACTTTTATTTAAGCAAAGAAATTTCTCATGGATCCAGCTTCTACTTACAGAAACAATTATTTTCATCAATCCAACTTCTATTGAATCGAAAACTTAATTTAATCCATCCAGCTTCTATTTACGGTACTGGAAAAATTATTTCGATCACTCCAGCTTCTATTTAAACACAGGAAAGGAATATTTTCCTCAATCCCACTTCCATTTAGGGAAACAATTTTTTTCATCAATCCAGTTTCCATTTTAAAGTGACACTATAATTTAGCAACGTAAAATACGGTTTAACCATGAAAACTTCGGACTATCGAACCTTCAGACTGTCGATACATGACTGTATAGGCCTAACTCTTCATAGCTGTGGCCGCAGCTGTCTGTGCCCCAGTTCAATGAGATCCAGCAATATAAAAATATAAAAACTGGCTCTTCGTTGTCAATGACCGCTTTATATGGATAACTAAAACAGCTTGTTTACCGACTGTGGTGATTCGTCAATTACCACAGAAAGCTTCGATGAAGAAGTGACCAAATTTGAATCGGGACTTAAACATGGGGCTATCTGCGCCGTATACCCACATTTTTGCAAACATTTTAAGCGTATACCCGCGTTATTCACCAAATTCCAGTGGGTATACGGTGCTTGCTAATAATTGTCAGTGGGTATACGCCTAAGCGGAAGTGACTGCATGTTACCACCACTTTTAAAAGTGGTGGTGACCGGACGCCTCTGTCACAAATCACAATACAAAGTAAGGGGCCGTCCATAAATGACGTCACGCACCTAGGGGGAGGGGGTCTGAAATTTGTGACGATGTGTGACATGGGGTGGGGGGGGTCTGAGTAGTGTGACGTCACACCAGGTCTATGTTATTAAATTTAACAATTAACAACAATTTAATTCTAATAATAACAGCCCTAATTTTGAGGATTAAATTTTCATTATTTTTTTAATTATTTTAATGTATACGGGCACCATTATTAATAATTTTCTAATTATTTCAATATTTGGTCACCGTTAGATTTTAAAATATTCATGCTTTCGCTAAATTTGCTCCATGAAGGAGCATTTTGCTTCGCCATGGAAATTGGTGTTGGGGGGGGTCAGCGCTTTGTGACGTCATTTTCAGAGGGGGTCTTACTTTTGTGACGAAGTGTGACGAGGGGGGAGGGGGTTAAAAATCGGCCAAAATAGCGTGACGTCATTTATGGACGGCCCCTAACACGTAGCCTACTTAATTATGCGTAAACGATGTAGGCCTATAATCATAGCGTCCCTTTGTATGCTATAGGGCAACAGATTCAGTGTGAAGGGCCTAGACAATGAAATATTGTTCGACAGCTTTAAACAGGTCCTGGATTTTTACATGGAAGGTCGTACCGCCATGGAGCAGAAGGATGGAACGCTTATACAATTTATAAAGGTATTTTCAAACTTGAGTGAATGTAACATGCAATATATAGGGCCTATTAACGTACACGTTTTGCTATAACGATGCATGGTTGGCCTCCAAGCTCCTCGTTTCTGACTGAACGGGTGAGATCCTTCATTACCGCTGCCCGTTTGAATCGTGATCGTAGGCTTGAGTTTTCTACAGAGCCCAAAAACCAGGTCGCGGGAACCAGCGTATTCAGTGGGTCCACGCCATTTAAAGACCTCGGGTACGTAACGTGCTAGCCCAAGATTTAAATCACTGAAATAAGTAGGCCCTAATCGTAATCTCCAAATTTCTAAAACGCCACGAAAGCTAAGCGCAGGGCACCATCTTATTTACAAGCGCTGCGTCGAGTCAGAAAGGTTGCTCAAATGAGTCAAAAGGAGGTCCGATCCCGATTGCCAGAGGTCCGAGTCCAGTTGCCATGAGGTTCAGATCAGGAGATGGGCAGATTAGCTGCTAAGACGATCGAGTGTCCCAAAGGTCGAGAATTTGAAGGCGGAGGATCTACACTGTGTCCCGATGAAAAGTGGACCCAAGAAAAAGTGTCATATATACTGTAACTCGGTCAAAACTTTTAGCATTTGCCTGAAATTTAACAAACAACAACAGTAGCCATATTAACACCAAATTGAAGCGCCGTTTGGAAATGCTGGTGATTTTGTTAAGTTTATGAGCGTTTGAAATGCAGAACTGAAAAGGGGAACTTTCCAACATGCAAGAGCCATAAGGAAGTGAAGTTCAGCTAGCTGGTGTTCAAAATGTCGTCCTTTGTTCACGGACACACGACCGTAGACGTGTACGTCACTGTTTGATGATGATAACGTGGTCAAACAGCTGCCATTCTTCAATCAGATGATCGGTGATCGACGTCAGGAATGCGGGAACGATAAACGCGGTGCTCCATTATACTCCAGATTTGATAGTCAACTGGATTGAGGTCTAGACTGTTGGGCGGCTACAGCTGCGCGGATGTGAAGTCGGGTGTCACCCGGGACAGCAGAGCATTGGTCTCACATGCTCGATGCGCAGAGGTACTGCTTGTTGGAATGTGAAGTAGCCGCCAGACACCTGCTTGATGGCAGGAAGAAGGTGCTGAGTCTGCTGAGTGAGCAACACATCGCGTTAGTACGCTCCATTCACCTTCGCACCCGGCTCAACGAAGATCAAAGATCAGTGCACCCGGGCCATCAAACAGTGACATCCACGTCTACAGTCGTGTGTCCGTGAACAAGGAGGACATTTTGAACACCAGCTGTAGCTGAACTTCACTTCCTTGTGGCTCTTGCATGTTGGAAACTTCCCCTTTCAGTGCTGCATCTCAAACGCTCATAAACTTGACAAACTCACCAAAATTTCCAAACGGCGTTACCATTTGGTGTTAATATGGCTACTGTTGTTTGTCAAATTTCAGGCAAATGCTAAACGTTTTGACCGAGTTATGACACTTTTTGGGGGTCCACTTTTAATCGGGACACAGTGTAGAAGCGTTTAGGCCTACAATGAGACGCGAAGAGATGAAAATATTGTCCGAGAAGAATGAACAGCTCGAGGCTATCAGCGATAGAGGGGTAGGGTAGGGAGCTAGGCAGTTAGGAGGGAGACTTGCGATAAAAAAGAGAATTGACAGCTCTCCAGAGATGTCAAGCTGGAATGGATGAGTGAGGAATAGTATTTTGGGGCAACCATATACTCGGTAGGCGAACCGGCACCCTCACGCACTGAGGCGCATGGGACGTAGGGGCCTACGCTCCAACCAGATGTAGCTTATTGCTGGGCCAACACCGAGTCACGAATGAGTCATGCAGTTGCTAAATGCTAATGCTTCTGTTTGAAATACCGTATACGTTAACTCTACAGAATACAATCTTAACACAGACGACTAGAATAATCAGCTAATCTGTGTGAAACTAAAATGACTAGATTTAAGTAATTCTCGATCATTTCTACATACGTAGCCAATGTTAATCAGTTTTATGCATAAGAACAAACTCCAAAATCTGTAAAGAGTTGTAAAAAGCCAAAATTTCTAGTTTTAAAGATACGCTGTCTAATTCTGAAGTAAAAGATCATATGTAGGCTATACATGCATGTTGAAGCCGATGATTTGTCCATGGAACAAAGATCCCTGTGGTGCGACAGGAAAAACGGCAGCGTTCTCTTCGAAACCAGCCACTAACAGTCACCATAATGTTACTGAAGAGTCTCAGGAGGTTAGAAATTAGCTTTCTGTTGAAGCGATATTGTTAGCCTGCCATTTTGCCTATCCGTACTTTGATTATATAAGGATTATGTGATCGTCGTAACAGTATATAATTTCCAAACTTCTAAAGCGACACTCAAGCACCTTCCAAAAGCGCTGCTTGCATGCAAGTGCGATTTTAGGTAGGCCTAAACAGAAAATTTATGTTGATCTGATTCAACTGAAACACGGTAGTACGTACATTTAAAGGAAGATTGTTCCAAGAAAAAGGTCAAAGCCAGATCGATGAGTGTGCATTAAATGTTCCGATTTTGATGACTTTTTTTTGCTTTTTCCTCTCTGTTTCTCTGGAAAGTCAAATATCAGAATCAAAAAGTTAAGTACACATCAGACCATGCCCCCCTCCTGCGTCCGGGGCGGCAGCCCCCCGCCCCTCGTTACGCCACTAAAAGCCAGATCGATGAGTTGCATTGATGCGAGGAAGTAAAGAATCAAGTAAATCATGTCCGTTTAGGCCTGAGCTGAAGTCTCATAGGCCTACTTTGCGGATTGCTTGTAGTTTCAAGTAATACTATAGCAATCTCTATAATTATAGTAGGCCTACAATTAGGCTATCTGTAAGATTATTTAAATGTCTATGACCCACTGATATTTAAATGTATCCCCGAAATTCTTTAATCATTTCAAGCACTGAATCATGAGAATTTACAAAAATAATTTCTAACATTTTATTATAAAATAATTTTCTGTATTTTTATTTAGCCAACATCTCCTGTATACTGCAACATGAGGGATAAAAGAACTGGTAACGTTTACGAGAACGTCAAATGACTTCCGTACGTAGGCTATTAGGCATTTTGCCAACGACTAATTAATTTGTTAACTGCCCAATCATCATTCAAGTTAAGATAATGCAATCATTTGTAACATGCCGTAAGTATGATTCATTATAGACAAGTATAATTCAGATTTCTAATCTGCTTTGTAAAGTACAGTATGTTTACAGGCCTAATTGTGCAAGTCTTGTAAACGTATGGGTGTTTGTGCTTCTTAATGTATTAGTGGACACAATTACTTCGTGGAACAGTCAGTCGAGATAACAGCTCGAAGAAAATTATGGAGCCTAATATCTTGCAAGAAAAAATACTTAAGTAACAGTATTACATGTACTCAATAATTGACTAAATCAAGCTTATTAAGATTGTGTTGTCTTTCATTCCTTTTTCGTTAGTCTTGGCTTCACATACTTTACAATTCTCATTTGAGAAGAAAACACTTTCAAGTAAGGTTATATTATCCAATGTTATCCAAATCTGATGACTTGATTATAATTATACATGTAATCCGCCATGAAAGGCATGGTGAAAATGAGGCAAAAATAACTATAGCCAAAACATCCGCAGCAGGCTAAGTACTTAAGTGGATCTAAACTTCACTAATTTACCAATGATGCACGACAAAAGTAACCAATGGTGACAAAACAAATTGAATAGAGACAACGCAATGCTAGATAAACTCGATCATGATTGTACAGACATCTCAAGTACATCATACTTGGTGCCTCCAGTACATCATACATACAATATCTTATTATATCCTAATCATCACGATTTTCTTGGCCAAACCAAGTTCCATTCAAATTGCCATGGTTTTCGATGGAGAGGACCAAGAGGAGTTCTACCAAACTGGCAGAGAGTGATGCAGTCAGTATTTACTTGCCTACAGTCCACCTCAGATCGATATATTCAACGTAATAAGTTCACACATCTTTCTGCAAAGGTCTGTCACAAACAGAAATTGAATAAAACACCAATGCCAGGGCCAGCCTGGCTTAGACTTCAACAATCCGCTTTGAACCATCCCAGATGATAACTAAAATCATCTATCTACTTCTGTGTCAAATAAACATGCAACAAAGACCCTTAACTGTCCTAAATATCACTATCATACTCACATGGAAGCACATGTCGCAACAGACTACCTGTATAAAAAACGTTCTGCAAAGCTTACGAAAGATTTTGACTGATAAAGGCATGGTTCAGAAGCTCTTCGGCTCTAGGTCGATTAGCTGCACTAGCAGCAAAACATAAATGCAGAAAGTCTTTGACATTGTCACTCGCACTATTTGGAAGCTCATACTCCGGTGGCCAAACATTTCCTATCTTATAAATGGCAGCAATACTGTCATATTAAATTTTGTACCAAGGTGGATTCTTCGTCAGCATTTCAACAACTGTACATCCCAGACTCCTAAAAATTACAAAAACAACAGAAAATGTATCAATGGCTATGCATTAAAAACAAATGTATAGGATACAAGTTACAAACCACATGCATCTCATAAGCAACAGTGAACATAACTATTGCTTCCAGCTTTGTAAAAAATGTAGAGCAGCTCAGCTCCTCACATTCGTGTAAACAAAATAAACTGATACTGGGTGCTAAGTATGCAAAGCTAACAGTCACCGTATAGTCTCACAAATCTGGGAATTCCGTGGCCTAGTAATCAGTTATTGAACAATCATAGTCTCTCCAGACCTCAATTCCATCAAGAATAGGATAAGCTATGAATAGGAACACCAAAGCGCTTCAGAGTTGAATTAAAGACCATTTTGTTGTTGTGTTGTTATCGTTGTTTTGGTGCATTGACCAAAAGATTCCTGAAACCCTGAGAAAATGGAATAAGTTTTCTAGAAGTGTATAAGCAAGTGTGCTACCATGACAGTCTATGCATCTAGGGAGCATTCAGTTACCATAATATTATGTCACTACGGCAGCCACACGTTAGCTTCTCCACGGATGACCTCTGGTGCCATGAAGTACGGTGTACCGGCAATTTTACTCGTTTCGGCTTCTCGTTCTTTGTGCATTTACTGCTAAAACCACTGTTCAATTCACGTCCAATGTGCGCCTGAACGGACTTGTCCATAGGTTGGTTTGTCAGTCCTGTCTGAATGGTCCTACTGCCGGGTGGGCTGAATAAATGCATCTGGCAGGGGCCAGTAGCAGATGTACAAGAATATGGAGACTTCAAACCATGCTCTGCACCTGTGGCTGAAACGGCAATACTGGGCCGACTCATGGAAAGGCTTTTAATGCCATCCGTATTTTTAAGATATGGCAAGAAAGCAGAAACACCACCTGAAAAAGAAATTGTACTGAACCATAACTGCAAATTAAATTGTCACGGAATGTGTACTTTGACAACTATGTTAACAAATGAACACATCAACCACACACCATCATCAGTTAGCCTACATCAGATGGCAACGCCTCAGACTGGCAAGCAACAAAATGGTGTAGTGTACATGTGTGATTAAATCCGCAGAGTGAGATGCGTCTAATTGATGTGCTAGAATGTTTTAGAAAGACAGTAACAGTGATTGTTTTTGCATTTTGTAGAGTCATTCTCCTTCCACAGCCAGTTAAATACTAGCAGCTCATTGACAAATTGCATCAGAATTTTGATAATGGCGCTTTAGAAATTGTATTAGATTACATTAGATTAGTTCAAGTGCCTAAAATACTCAAAAAGCTCCACTGGACAGACTTCCTCAAACTGTAGGACTACTTGAACTGGTGAGTGAAATTTCAGGTAGGGGCCTATTAGCAGTGTTATTTTAGTTCCAAGATTAATTTCTATTCCTATTCTTATTCTATTCCACTGTCGTCATTTTAGTTCTAGTTTTAGTTTCTGTTTATAAATAAATTTTATTCTTGTTCTAGTTCCACTTCCTATTTAGAAATAATTTTAGTTCTAGTTCCAGTTCCAGAAAATGTATATTTATAGTTCCACTTCCACTTCCACTTCTCACAGAAATGTCTAACATGAACGATTAATGTCTATTCGACTGTCACACAAAACAGTATCTTGACCTATTTCTAAGAATAATATAGAATGGACAATGTGAATGCGACTGTTAATAAAACAGCTTCTAGGCAGACGCACTAAAAAGTTACCAGTCCGGATAGCTATTAAAAATAAAGAAATAATTTTTATTCTATTCCGTTCTCGTCCGAGAAAAATATTGAAATTTGTATTCCTATTCTATTCTCGTTCCAGACTTAATTTTTATTCCAGTTTTCGTTCCGTGGAACTAATTTAAAATAATTATTATTCCTATTCTATTCTCAGGAACTAAAATAACACTGCCTATTAGAATGAATTCGTGCGTGGTTGACGAACTCTACTAAATTCATATTATAGGGCCTACGCTCTGCACACTCCAAATAAATCTACTGCCCACTCGACAATGCCAGCTGCACGCTTTGTGTAATAAAACAGTATAGGCTCTGTTTAGGTCTACAAACACGTCTTAACATACTATCAAGTCGTTGAAGATTAAGCCTATTTCCTGTCCACAGTCAGGATTGTTGACACCGACCTAGGCATATAGCTATTCATCATTTACATCTTTATACGGACTACAGTTAATATATACTAGTTATATAGACCTATTAAGGCTATTATATTATACGTATTATTACCTCATGTCCAGTGGTTTAGGCCAGGGCCGGCTTTAGGTAATGGAGGAGCAATTAAGCAGTTGCCTGGGGCGCCACAATTAGAGGGCCCATTTTCACATAACATGTGTTTCATATTTTCATGTTTTGCAATCATGGTTATTCAGTGATTATTTTGAATTCAACAATTTCTCTAAATAGCAATCTGGCCATGACATAGGGTTATTTACTCACTAAAAATTATATATCTAAACATAATAATTATTATATCGAAGCCTATTTTAATTGGATTAATTTGATGAAAATGCACGTCTTAGCATGATGTGAAGTGTCTATGAAGCCCAGCCAGAATTGTTGACGTCGACCTTAGTTCTGCACTGGGGCCATAAATGACGTAACGCAATTTTGGCCGATTTTTAACCCCCCCCTCCCTCGTCACACTTCGTCACAAAAAGTAGCACCCCTGAAAAATGACGGCACAAAGCTCTGACCCCCTCCTCCCGTACAAAAAACACAAATTTCAATTTGATAATAAAACATGTTTCAAATCACATTTATTGTCATTGCAATAAGTATTTAATGTGGCACTGCACTCTGATGTTGTATTAAAGGAGAAATTCTGGTATTAAGAAGGAGTCATTGGAAAGCTGATAATTAACATCAAATTAACTTGAATATTCATTGTCTAACCAATTACTATAGATGTTTAGAATAGTTTGTAGTAGAACAAAGCAAAATGGAAAGAGTAGAATTACCACAATATCATATTCATTCCACAGAATGAAAAACTCTGGTAGAATCATTAGAATTAAAATGTATAATAATAAACAATTTATCCAAAAATTACAGAATTTATGCTTCTCCATTCTCCCATGGCTAAGCAAAATGCTCCTTCATGGAACAAATAGGGAGAGCATGAATATTTTAAAATCTGACGGTGACCAAATATTTAAATAATGATTAATAATAATGATGCCGGTATACGGTGCTTGATAGTCTAGTGGTTAGCGCGCTGGACTGTCAATCGAGAGGTTGGGGGTTATCGCCACGACAGAAAATTTGGTTCGAGATTTCTGTTCCACGAGCACCCCCTAGCCAACTCAGCTATGATGAGTACACTGACCGTACACTGTCGATGGGAAGATGGAACGGTGAGGGAGAGGATTGGCCACCCGCCCTCATATGCCGAGGCTAAGAAAATGAAGTCGCTAACACTTCATACCCATGGCTGCCTTAGGGCTAGCTCAAGGGACTGCTGTTCTTCTATTCTTCTATACATTAAAATAATAAAAAATTAATAAAAATGTAATACTCAAAATTAGTGCTGTTATTGTTAAACTTAGATTGTTAATTGTTAAATTTAATTACATAGACCTGATGTGACGTCACATTTCTCAACCCCTCTCCCATGTCACACATCGTTACAAATTTCAGACCCCTCCCCTAGGTGCGTGACGTCATTGATGGACGGCCCCACTTAGTTCTGCACTAATGAGATCTTTATCCTGACTATATGGCCTATAGCCAATCTATAGTCATTAATATGTATTTTCCGTAATGTGACCCAAGTCGATTGTTTGAGGTAATTTAATTTAGGCTCATTGACAAATGATCATCGATGGACTCCGGCCAAACATCTCAAGGAATTCCTTACCCAATGAGGAAGTAAAATGAGCAAATAATTATGCAGACAGGTCTTGACAGGTCATGAAGACCTTGACGGTTTACGCGTTATATAAATTTGCAGGTGTTACGATCAACGCAAATGGTTAACATACATGTAACAGTCAGGGTAATAGTACATGACTATATGCTAAATTGATAGATAGGCCTACTATAAATTGCCATGGCTTCGAGATCTACATCGCGAACTGTGTAAGTAGTAGTCTTAATGCCTTCTTCTTTTCTTGTGGTTCTCTGCCTCTTAGGCAGGTTCAAATGTTCGATGTCGATCGCCACTCCTCTCGTTGTTGGGCCTCTTCTTCAGCTTCCTGTAACCGTTTGTCATCATCCAATCTAGCATCATCTGTCTTGGTCTTCCTCTTGTCTTCCTCCCCTCCATTTTTTCCTTCGATGACCGTTCTTAGTAGTGAGTCTCCTCCAGACTTGTATACGAGACATAAGACTCGAGACTGAGACCGAGACCGAGACAGTGGGGTCCGAAACCGAGACCGAGACAATTGGATCCTAGACCGAGACCGAGACGAGACACAAGGTCCGAGACAGTTCAAGACAGTTCGAAACGATGGAAATGCACATTGGACCCAAATCCTGAAACAATTTTTCTCTCAACTTTTGAAGTATAATACCAGCGACTAGTCACTTAAATCAGCCGATCACCTGAATAGTATAAACTATAAAATATTAAATATTTCAGCCATTCTGAAATCTTCTAAATGATTCTAAAATTTAAACCAACAACATTCCATATAATTATTAGCGACATAGGCCCTAAGTCACGTCACTCACCTTGAGAAACTAGATATGTTGTTCCAAGCGTTACGCTTATGTTGGCTTTACACAAACGGCCATTTATTTTGTTTTTATTTATTTATTTATTTAAATTTATTTATTTTGTTTTTATTTATTTATTTATTTATTTATTTTATTTTTATTTTGTTTTTCATTGATTTCCAATTGCGTGAATGCAAATTTCACTATTTCAGGTTCTTTATGAGACATTTTAAGATATTTGGACTGAAAGTGCAAAGTTAAAACTGCTTTTTTCAATATCTCTTAATACCAGAAACATCGCTTTTTTAAACCTTCCGGTCTGTTTGGCACTAGTTATCAGTTCGGTCCAGGACAATAATATCGCGCGATACTGTACTGTAGGCCTACGAAGTTCAGAACAAAAGACATTTTGTACGAGAACTATGGAGACCGCTTCTACAAAAGAACAAGACGTTCGCTTCGAGACAGTTTCCAAAACGTCAACAAATACCTCGAAACGGAGACCGAGACAGTGGGGTTCGAGACCGAGACATTAAAAAACCTATCTCGAGACGTCTCGAGACTGAGACAGTGTCTCGAGACAACCCAAGTCTGGTCTCCTCTCAGCGTGTGACCGATCCATTTCCTTTGCCTCTATCTTATTGCGTATAATTATAAGGACTCTTTCTTCTCCAATTTCTTATTGCCTATGTATACCGCATAACAAACACAGGCTATATATAGGCCTATAAGCCTAATAATATTATTCTGCAGGCATAAAAAGACAGTACTAGGCAATTAAGCAATTCATTCATTTATTGCGAGAATGTGCATAGCGCCACGTCAAGGAGACTACTCAGAGGCGCTCCCAGTCCCAGCGCCGCAAAATAAAACTGTCTAAGCTGAGAGAGAGGAGTGTCTGAGAAGGGGTGCCAGGAAGAGAGTGGAGCGCCAAGGGGAGGCCATTCCAGATCCATCAACCTACCACCGAGAAGGCAGCATGGCTTGTCTCCACCATCATCGCCAATCACCCACCATCATCTGCCTGAGGCTCCTCTATCCATCACCCCCAAGGCCCCTCCACTCGAAACCAAAGTCTCTCCTCTTCAAGAACTCCTAACCCGACTCAACTGATCATCTACCTTCCAATTCTCGACGACCTAAACGACACCCACCTTAGCAGCTCTGATCCTCTGGAAACCGGACTAGGACCTCCTTCTAACTACTCTCTCGGACAACCCTTCTGACTAGACGCAGCGCTCGTGAATAAGCTGGTGCCCTGCGCAGCGCTTGGCTTTCGAGTGGTGCTTTAGAAGTTTGAAGATTACGATTGAGGTTCTGCCTAGTGGAGGTGCGAGCAAAAGAGAAGCAGAGGAAGACCTTGTTCAACCGAACGGAGAGAGCGCGAGCTACGAGAACTATAAGGGTAGGGCTACAGAGCTCGCTAAGGTAGGCAGGAGTGAGACCCAGCAAGCAGCGCCAGACCAATGCAGCTAATGCAAAGATTTCACACAGGGACGAACAATTTGCCCGGGCTTGCTTTTAGCCTTTTACTCTGATGCTGGCCGATGTAACATTTGCATTAACTGATGCGGAAATTTGTGGCTATGGCCGTTGATGCTTTTGCGAGTATTAGACCTGGGAGTCGACCCCAATAAGTCGACCCCAGTCGACTTGGGCATCCCAAGTCGAGTCGAGTCGTTTCTGCCTAGCGCAACTGACCCCCGAGTCGAATTTGTCCAGAAAAGTGACCTCAAGTTGTTTTCTCCACAAGTCGACTTAAACCGACTTGAGACACAAATAAGTCTAAATTTATCATAATATTATCACACTAATGATCGTGAGGTCACGGCAGCATTTAAGCAGTTTTGTAGTGCTTTTGCAAAAATTAATGAAGCATGTTCTAACTTCTACGGTCTATACCTCGTAGCCTACTTAGGCTGCGGTTTAATTTTGTATTATCGACGCCGGTTGCGGCGGTTGTGCTAAACAGTTACTTAATTGTTTTGTTTATAGGTATCGATTTATCTATATAATTTGTTATTCTATGTTAAGACGTCACACGTGCGTTTCATAAAAATGGTGAATCGAAATGTTAATAAAAATGTTAGCACGTCTACCTTATCAAGAGCTGAACGCAGGCAAATCAATGAACTTTTAGGCAGTAGGATGGTACGCATGCATTGCTATTTGATACGTTAGCCTAGGGGTTAGTGTCCAAATAATTATGACAACAGAATTAAAATGTATCATTATAACAAGCCATTCAGTGCAACCAGTCCGCGGTCTGCCACAGGCCACAGATTCTTCTGCTAACCCATTAGAGCATTACAAAACTGTTCAAGCACAAAAACACACTGCTTAAAAATAGGCCTAATAAACTTTGACCAATTTTATTCATCAGGTGTTGAGGTCTCATTACTAATTAGTATATGAAATTAATGCTTGCCAGACAAATTGGCATGACATTTTTGTATTATTAGCCGTACTTAATCGTTATTACCATGTCAGAAGTCGACTTTAAGTCGGAAGTTAGTTGTTTTTCTGCCAAGTCGGATCAAGTCGTTTTACTCCAAGTTGTCGATGTAACATTTGCATTAACTGATGCGGAAATTTGTGGCTATGGCCGTTGATGCTTTTGCGAGTATTGACAAGTCATGTTTAGGCCTAAGTATTGCCGTTCCGTTCTTCTCTCTTGCGGCAAAGGTTTGCGTAGAGAGTCACAGGCCTACGTCATCTGTTTCGATCGATTCTTTAATTTGTAGTCCTTCCCGATTATTGTGGGACAATCAGGCATGGGCGAAGTTAGGGAGGGGGTTCCGGATTCAACCCTCCCCAAATAAGTTTCGGAAAAAAATTATATGCTTTTACATGTGAAATACCAAAAAACCTTAATTATTGCGTCCATTTCCAATGGAAACCCCCGAAATAAAAAAAACCCTCCGAAATTTTTTTCTGGCTACGCCCATGCAATCAGATAGCTGCATCTGTTCAAACAGCCTCGATCATTCCAACTCGATCACATTAGAAATATTCTTGGAACCTCATAAATTAATCGATGTAAGTTTTTATATTATAAAATTATAATACAGGCATATTTTCTGTACTTGTAGACAGAGATTTGTTCATTGCATATCTGCAATGGAAGCAGAACAATTGCTGTTTACGAAGGGCATCGATGGCAGTTTTTTGGTGAGAACAAGCACCAACGACCCAAACGTATACTTTCTCTCTTACAGGTGAACAGTTGCTTTATGCATACGAGGTTTTAACACGTAATAATTCGTAATAATGGCTTAATAGAGAGTCTTGCTCGGCTTATTGGTCATATTCGTAAATATGCCTCAGTTTCTGCCTACATGCGTGATGCATTGCACTGGCTTACTGCTTCGCAATCCATCTCCTATAGGTTAGCAGCACTTGTCTGGCGGTGTCTCACTGGTAGTGCTCCGTTCTACTTAACTGATCTCTGTCGCCCGATTTTCGACTTAGCTTCTCGTCGAGCTCTGCGTTCTTCGACTAAGTTGAGCTATTGGTCCCTCGGGCCCGTTCCTCGGTCAGACAGCGTCGAGCCTTCTCGGTTGTTGGCCCATCCACTTGGAATGGGCTCTCGCTTTCGTTACGCTTACTGCCCTTGAATAATTTGCCTGCTTTCTACCAACTGCTAAAGTCCTTTCTGTTTGACCGTGGCTGGGCTGGGAGCGCCTCTGAGTAGGCTTCTTGAAGACACGCTATATAAATCTCCGGAATGAATTAATGAATTCGTCTGACTGGTTTCTATGCAGATCTGTATATAGCACAGCAGGCAATGGAATACAATACATAATATCTCGATCCGTTCTTCTCTTCTTTTGTCTATTAATTGCTATAGAGCATAGGCTATAACCACAGAATAGATAAAGCGTAGCTACGCTTTATCTATTTTGTGCTATAACTCATTCCAAGAGACTTCCAAATAAGCCAATTACTGTTTCATGTTTATTCTGTCTTTAAATTGTCTCGGCCAGTAGTCGGCCTACTTCTAAATTTTATGCCGTCAATGACCTAACTTTTTACTTTCCTTTGAAAACAGTCATGAGTTTCCAATGTTACAGAAATTCGGATCCTTAATTTATCTTACGTAGGCCTAATTGAATTTAATATTAGCCTACTCCAGTATTCATTCATCGTTGCTTTTGCCCTTCCGATAGCTGTTTCGTCTTGAATATTTTTCGTTGTTTTGTGTTATTGTGTTTTCATTGTGTTTAATGGCAAGCTTTGTTGTCTAAAAGACAATTTTAGGCCTATAGACCCATCGACATATATAGCCTACACAGTCCAATTCTTGAAGTCTTTTTTTGGCTTAGACCAGATGAATTGTCCGTGCAGTTCTTATTATCAGTTCTGAAGATTTTTGTAGACCATCATAATCAGCTAAAATATAACCTTGTTTTGCATGATCTTAATTGCCAACTCAGATATAATGAGCACACGTACGACTGTAGGCTCATACGCGGTTGATGGGAAGATCATTTGGCAGTGGAGAGTATAATATATACTGGCTGCTCTACCATATAGGCCTATGCCGAGGTCAAGAGAAATGAAGTCGCTAATACTTCATTCTCATGGTTGCCTATAAACGTTAGCCTAAGGGATTAATTTGCTGATAATCGTTTTCTTCTCCTAACTACCTTTTCTAATAATCGCATATCATCTTACCCATTGTATTATATTTGAAACAAAGTGCACTTACTCAATGGAAAGTCCTTTTATCATTTTATTCTTAGAGTCCTGAATAAAGTTATTCACATAACGTTCGAAACTACAGAAGATGGTTTCACTGCGAAAAATCTACCAAACGAATATCCTACCATTGAAGCATTGATCACAGAAGTTCAGCAACTGATGCCAGGACTGGATTATCCACTATGGCCGTCCGATCCAGCTCCTGACGGACTCCTACCGAGGTAAACTTTGAGCAACTTGTTAGATGCTTAACATATTTGACAGAATATTAAGCAACCTTTGGTGTTTAATGGCAAGCTTGAAGTTTGACCAATTCAAGTAATCTTGATTTTATTTTTAGATTATTTTTTGGCCGACTTTCTACGAAGCACGCAGAGAGACTTCTTTTGGATCCTGATTCTCCGGCTGATAGAAATTTCCTCATTCGGAGTTCGACTAGTTGCAGTGACCAGATAGTTTTAAGCGTTCGCTTAGCAACTGGTAAAGTCGTTCACATCCTCACTCATCGCCAGGTAGGGCCTATATATGCGGTTCTGAGCCATCTTCAATGGGTTTGATTTTGAAACAGCTTCAAGTTTGAACAATTTTAAGTCTGATCAAGTACAAAGGTTGCTTCATTAATACCAAAAGAACCGATGCCACATACTGTATCTATCAGAGTAGCCTATAGGCCTAATAAAAGCAATTGAGCGTAAATAATGATAATTAACCGGAATTGGTTAAAACTGCGGACATCGGAGGTTAAGTTTAAGAATATACCAAGGTGCAAACTGCGGTGTAGCCTAGAGTGACACTAGAAATTAAATTTCTGGAGTGAACAGCGCGTATAGGCTGTTTTCATTCCCGTATAATAAACGAATTTAGTATGCTTTGTCCTCCACTTTAGGTCACTTGAAGGTAATAAAGTATGGTAGACCTACATGTTTACAGTCTGTTTCACAACTGTTAATATATGTAAATTATATGTTGACCGTTAACGCTACTCAGCCATTCGTGAATCATTGTGATTCAACGAAACGTCGTTACGTCAGAACTTTCCAAACCGCACAAGGCCAAAAAGTGGAAGTGACACCTCTGTCACAATACAACGTTATATACTTATAGGCCTACGTAAACGATGTAATCCTAGCGCGTCTCTATGATTGCTTATAGGGCGACAGATTCCTTTTGAAAGGAAAGGAAAATGAAAGATCTTTTGACGGCTTTAACCAGCTCCTGGATTATTACATGGAAGGACGTACCATCATGCAGCAGGAGGATGGAACAGTTATACATTTGGCAAAGGTAGGCTATAGGCCTATATTAGGCCTACAGTATTGCGTCATTTTCAAACTTTAACGAATGCAAAATAGAATAAATTATTATAAACGAATATGTTTATCTACAATAGTGATGCATCGTTGACCTCGACCGTCCTCATTTCTTAGTGAATTCATCGGGTGAGATCCTTCACCACCGCTGCCCGTTTTTGAATCGTAGGCTAATTGTTATCTCGAGATTTCTACAGCGCCCAAAGAGCGGAGTCGCGAGAACCTGCAGCTTATTCAAATGGCGCCACGCCATTTAATTAAAGACCCCATGCAGGTAGAAGCGTCCTAGGCTCCTAGCCGTAGATTTAAATCTCTTATATAAGTTATTGTAATCGCCAAATTTCTAAATCGCCACTTGGAGGTTAAGCGCAGAGCACCAGCTTATTTACGAGCGCTACATATGCGTCGAGTCAGATGGGTTGTCCAAAGGGTAGGCAAAAAGAGGTCCGAGTCCGGTTGCCAGAGGTCCAGGTCAGGAGAGTGTCTGGTTAGCTGCAGTGGCGTAACGAAGGGGGCAGAGGGGGGTCAGCCGCCCCCGGGCGCAGCATTAGAGGGGCGCAAAATTAGCTTTCAGTGGTACACAGTACTATGGTAAGAACGATTAAAAGTCAACAAGAAATTTAAAAGGGACGCAGTCATCAACCCTTACCTCTGGGCGCTGAAACCATTCGTTACGCCACTGCATGGTTAGCTGCTAAGGGCGACTTAGGGGCCGTCCATAAATGACGTCACGCACCTAGGGGGAGGGGTCGGAAATTTGTGACGATGTGTGACATGGGGAGGGGTCAGCGAAGTGTGACGTCACATCAGGTCTGTGTAATTAAATTTAACAATTAACAACATTTTAAGTTTAAAATAACAGCACTAATTTTGAGTATTAAAATTTTAATAATTTTTTGATTATTTTAATGTATACGAGCACCATAATTAATAATTTTCTAATTATTTAAATATTTTTCACCATCAGATTTTTAAATACTTATTACAATGACAATAAATGGGATTTGAAACATGTTTTATTATCAAGTGGAAATTTAGTTTTAGAGGGGGGGTCAGAGCTTTGTGACGTCATTTTCAGGGGGGGACTTTTTGTGACGAAGTGTGACATCGGGGAGGGGGTCAAACATCGGCCAAAATAGCGTGACGTCATTTATGGACGGCCCCTTAGGCGAGGGTCGTTTAGGTCGAGAGTTGGAAGGATCAGGGAATATGAATCTAGAATCGATTACAATGAGAAGTGAAGGGTTGAGAATTTTGTCCGAGAAGATAGTGAATAATTATAGGCGCATGGGAGGTAGGGAGGGGCCGACCATAAATGACGTCACGCACCTAGGGGAGGGGGTCGGAAATTTGTGACGATGTGTGACATGAGGGTGGGGGTTGGAGAAATGTGACGTCACATCAGGTCTATGTAATTAAATTTAACAAATAACAACAATTTAATTTTAATAATAACAGCACTAATTTTGAGTATTAAATTTCCATTTTTTTTGATTATTTTATTGTATACGGGCACCATTATAAATAATTTTCTAATTATTTCAATATTTGGTCACCATTAGATTTTAAAATTTGCATGCTCTCCCTATTTGTTCCATGAAGGAGCATTTTGCTTCGCCATGGAAATTTGGTTTTAGGGGGTCAGAGCTTTGTGACGTCATTTTTCAAAGGGGTGTAACTTTTTGTGACGAAGTGTGACGAGGGGGAGGGGGTTCAAAATCGGCCAAAATTGCGTGACGTCATTTATGGACGGCCCCCTAGGGGCGTATACACTTCAACCTATTGTGCTAGTATGTAGCTTACTGGGCCAAGACCGAGTCACGAATGAGTCATGCAGTTGCTAGCACTCCTGTTTGGAATACCGTGCGTTAACTCTACAGAATACAATCTTAACACAGACGACTGGAAAAATCAGAGAATCTGTGTGAAACTAAAACGACTAGATTTAAGTAATTCTCATTTCTACATGTAGCCTATGTTGAGTTTTATGCATAGGCCTAAGCACAAAGTGTAAAATCTTCAGAGTTGTAAACAGCCAAAAGTTTTAGTTTTAAAGATACACTATAGTACTGTCTAATTCTGAAGTTAAAAGTCATATACATGTGTGCACATGTTGAAGCCGATGATTTGTCCATGGAACAATGATCCAAGTGGTGCGACAGGAAAAACGGCAACGTTCTCTTCGAAACCAGCCACTAACAGTCACCATAATGCTACTGAAGAGTTTCTTGAGGTTAGAAATTACTTTCTGTTGAGGCGAAATTGTTAGCCTGCCATTTTGCCTATTCGTAGTTTTATTACGTAGGCTAATCGTCATAATCGTAATCTCCAAACTTCTAAAGAGCCACTCAAATTAAGCACCTTCCAAAACCGCTGCTTGCATGACTGGGTCTTGCGGCCTGCGGTGCGCCTTGTTGGTGTCATACCTCGCTATGGTAGTGTATCCTCCTATAGCCTATGCATCATATTCTTCACTGGCTTCCGCAGGTTCCGCTCTAGCAGCGTATTCTGTATTAGCTTTGCTCTCTTGTCTGGCAAAGCGTCTTGGGTAGGCCCTACAACCCCTCGCTATTTACGTTCCATCTTTACTCTCTCTTCCTCCTTTACGGGTCCCTCAGCCGTTCGTTCCTCTTATCGGGGTGACTTCTTGGTTCCATTTGCCCCCACTGCTACTATGCAGCGCCGGGCATTCTCTAGCTGTTGTTGGTCCAACGGCGTGGAATGACTTGCCATCCTGTCTTCGCCTATCTCCTGATTCTCCTCGTATTCACTCGACTTCCTTTTACGCCCTAGGCCCTATTGAAGACTTTTCTCTATGATCAGGCCTGGCTCGGGCCTGGCTCGGGACAGCCTCCGAGTAGAGCCCTTGAAGAGGCGCAATATAAATTCATTGTTAGGCTATCTTTAAGTAAGTAAGTAAGTATAGCCATTATTACTCCATTAGCAAATGCACAATGGGATTTAAGATTATTGAAATTTCTATGACCCACTGAGATGTAAATGTATCCCCGAAATTCTTTAAACATTTCCAAGCATTGAATTATAGCCTTATAGGCCTACTATACATGACAATGTTAAGAACTAATTTCTAACATTTAATTATAAAATAATTTATGCATTTATATTTTAGCCAACATCTCCTATATACCGCAACGCGAGGAATAAAAGAACTGGTAACGTTTACGAGGACGTCAACTGACTTTCGTATTACGCATTTTGCCGACTATTTGACTATTTAATTTTTCAACTGTTCGATCATCGTTCAAGTTAAGATAATGCAATCATTTGTAACATGCCGTCAATTATGATATTCATTAGACAAATATAATTATATAATTTCGGATTTCTAATCTGCTTTGTAAAGTACAGTATGTTTATAGACCTAAGTGTGCAAGTCTTGTAATAGTATGGCTGTTGTTGCTTCTGAACGTATTTCGAGATTGAGAGTGGATACAATTACAGAGATAGCAGCTCGAAGGAAATTATGGACCCTAATATCTTGCAGGAAAAAAATACTTAAGTAACGGTATTAGTCCTACATGTAATCAATTGACTAAATCAAGCTTATTAAGATTGTGTTGCCTTTCATTCCTTTTTCGTTAGTCTTGGCTTCACACACTTTACAATTCTCATTTGAGAATAAAACACTTTCAAGTAAGGTTATATTATCCGATGTTATCCAAATCTGATGACTTGATTATAATTATACATGTAATCCGCCACGAAATGCATGGTGGAAATGAGGCAAAAACAACTATAGCCAAAACATCCGCAGCAGGCTAAGTACGTAAGTGGAACAGACATACGTCTAAACTTCACTAATTTACCAATGATGCACGACACAAGTAACCAATGATGACAAAACAAATTGAATAGAGACAACGCAATGCTAGATAAACTCGATCATGATTGTACAGACATCTCAAGTACATCATACATGGTGCCTCCAATACATCATACATGCAATATCTTATTATATCCTAATCATCATGATTTTCTTGGCCCAGCCAAATTCCATTCAAATTACCGACTTTCGATGGACAGGACCAAGAGGAGTTCTACCAAACTGGCAGAGAGTGATGCAGTCCGTATTTTACTTGCCTAAAGTGCACTTCAGATCGATATATTCAACATAATCAGCTCAAACATCTTTCTGCAAAGGTCTGTCACAAACAGAAATTGAATAAAACACCAATGCCAGGAACCAGCCTGGCTTAGACTTCAACAATCCGCTTTGAACCATCCCAGATGATAGCTAAAATCATCTATCTACTTCTGTGTTAAATAAACATGCGACAAAGACTCTTAACCAGTGTTTCCGTTAACGCCCAAATGGCCGTTTTTACGCCCGTAAAAGACGTCCAAAACGTCCAATTTTTTCGGTGTGATAGCCGAAAGAAATGAGCTAAGTCCAAACAATTCTAGGTCAGGGCGTAAATACGTCCTCTTTTTGGACTCTAACGGAAACACTGCCCTTAACTGTCCTAAATATCACTATCATACTCACATGGAAGCACATGTCGCAACGGAATACCTGTATAAAAAATGTTCTGCAAAGCTTACGAAAGATTTTGACGGATAAAGGCATGATTCAGAAGCTCTTCAGCTCTAGGTCGATTGGCTGCACTAGCAGCAAAACATAAATGCAGAAAGTCTTTGACATTGTCACTCGCACCATTTGGAAGCTCATACTCCGGTGGCCAAACATTTCCTATCTTATAAATGGCAGCAATACTGTTATATGTGTACCAAGGTGGATTCTTTGTCAGCATTTCAACAACTGTGCATCCCAGACTCCTAAAAAAATACACAAAAAACAGAAAATTTACCAATGGCTATGCATTCCAAAAACAAATGTACAGGATACAAATTACAAACCACATGCATCTCAAACACATAAGCAACAGACAGCATTCAACAAAACAGTGAAAACAACTATTCCTTCCAGCTATCTAAAAAAAGTAGAGCAGCTCTACAGCTTTTCACATTCATGTAAACAAAATAAAGGAAAGTTATACAGTACTTATTCACTGAGTGCCATGTATGCAAAGCTAACAGTCACAGTAAAGTCTCACAAGTCTGGGAAGTCCATGGCCTACTAGGCCTAGTAATCAGTCATTGAACAATCTCAGTCTTTCCAGACATCAATCTCATCAAGATAAGAATAGCAACACCAAAGCGGTTCAGTTTAATTAAAGACTATTTTGTTGACACTGTATTGCCATCGTTGTTTTGGTGCTTTGGCCAAAAGATTCCTGAAATCCTGAGAATATGCAAAAGTTTTATAGAAGTGTATAAGAAGCTGCGCTACCATGACAGTCTACACATCTAGGAAGCGTTCAGTTACAGTACCATATGTCACTACGGCAGCCACACGCCTCTCCACGGATGACCTCTGGTGCCATGAAGTATGGCGTGCCGGCAATTTTACTCGTCTCGGCAATCGACTGGCTCTGCAGAAGTTTTGCAGCACCAAAATCACCCAGCTTCAGGTTACCATGGTGATCACGAAGAATGTTAGCACCTAAAGCAAATAGTATTCAGTCTTTATTAACTATATGACATTAAATACATAGTACAACTACCATATATGCTGTTGCTGTACTTATTGAACTGACAGCCTGGGCAGATACACAATGGACTGTCTCTATAAGTTAGTTGGGATCCATGTCAATTATCACTTCTTTACATGGGCCAGGTTAAACTGATATGGTACATTGTGACACAAATTCAGTGCAAGTCTGTGGCTGCATTTTTGGGTAGGTTTTAGTTGGATAATGAAAGCATTAGAATGTGGCATTGTCATAAAACAAGCCTAACAATTCTAACTTCGGGCCATTGAACCTAAAACAATTTCCAGAAAATTTACTTCAAAATTGTGTGTTTGGAATTGTAGATGCCATATCTGACAAACTGAGTTTAATAAAAATTGGATTATGATATGGAAGCAACGTTTTAAATCAATTCAGTGGAATGTTTCATGTTTTTTGTTTTGATTTGCTGCTTTCCGGCAACAAGAACTTCTGACTGTGTTTGTGGAATGCTTTAGATATATATTACGTAGCAATAATTGTTTAAAACCCAATACAGTAAATGCACAACACCTTAAGTTCACATATGCATAAGTAAATTTGAGATTGTTACCTGGGACCATGTTATACTCAAATGTGCATTAAATCAAAGAATGCTATAAGGATCTAGTGCAGTTAACTTGCTGCTATGTGGCACTTACAGAATAGTTCAGTATTAACTTACATTTGATATCCCGGTGGACAATCATCTTGCTGTGGAGGTAAGCCAGGCCTTTGAGTATCTGGCTTGTGTAACGGCCAATCACTTTCTCCGTTAACATCCCATATCTATTGATGTGGTCTCTGAGTGAACCCTGACCAACAGTTACAAAAAATATTTCAAAACACAAGGATTCAGTTAAATTGTCCAGCTCTGAATCCAAAATCCACACCCACACTACCAAATTCCACCATGCCAAAAACTTAAATCATAAAATCGTCCAAGATGTTACCAGCAAAACAGTAATAAATCATGATCAAACAATGATTGTAAGCTGATAATGGAAGAAATGTGATGAAGGCTATTAGCAAACGATGAAAAAAAATAAAAATCAATGGCTTACTACACCAAAACTACTTATAACGCGAATTCTAACACAGTCAAAAACATGAAGCAAAATACGATCAATTCTTTAAACTAACTTGATTACACCATGAGCTCGTTACTACATAGTATCTGATTGACATGACTGTGAAAAGTAGCATTAAAAGGAGTTTGCAGTGTACTATAAAGACTTACCATTGGAATGAATTCGATGAAGATTGACAGACATTCAGGTTCACTTTGCATTCCATAATATTCCACAACATATTCGTTATGAATGCCCTGCAAGACTGAAATCTCCATCTCCAATGCCTTGATTTGCTTCAAAACAAATCAGTCAAATTCAGGCTTAGGTACATAGATTGAATGAGGATCCCGAATCAAACAGTTTCAAAAAATGCATTACAAAGACCTGTACATTGGATAGATATTTTAAGTTTAGTACTCCAGCTGAAAAATTCTTCAACTCAAGGTCTGCACTTCTGAAGGCATACAATACTACAAAATTAATATTGTAAACAATGCACCTGTTAACTTTGCACAGCATTTCAAAACCTGAGCTGTATATCCAACTTCTTTCTCTTCATGTTAAAATTTTCTCTTCATGTTAAAACTTCTATTTCTTTATGGCTACATCTTCTTCCTCAAATGATTATGAAAAGCCAGAGTGCTCAGGTGCATTGTACTCAAAGACTCGCACTGCACTCACACCTTCAAATGATGGAGATATGCTCACCTCTAAAACTTCATTGCTTTGCGAGTAGATCTGAACTTGTTTTACGGCAAATTCTACACCTCGGTCGATGTCATAACCTGTGAAGACCTGACCGAATGCTCCACGACCGAGCAGCTTGCCTTTCACCCAATTTCCTGGGGTAAAGGAACCTACAATTAATTGAAGCAACAACTATTGTTTGAAAGCTTTGCATAATTAATGTGTTCAATAACGTGTATACTTCTGGTATCTTAAGTTTAGTAAATTATATATTACCAGATAGTTTGTTACTCCAAACACACCTAAACAAATGATCAAGTTATCCACCATAAAGCCAGTTTTAAACCAAATTTGCTGGAGCAAACCTTCATAACACTTCAGCTTATATTAAACAATTACCTTACATCTGCCATAGCAGGGTGCAAGATAATGAAGTGGTTTATTTACTGGACTGTTATGTTAACCCAGAGGTCAGGAGCTGAAATCCCTTCTGCAAATAAATGTATTTTGAACATTTCACTAGGGTCTCCTAGAAAACCTAGTTAACAAATGAGCACATCGACCGTACACCAGCATCAGTTAGATTAGATGCAAGATCTTGGACTGGCCACACACATACAAGAGCCGAGACTAAGAAAATTACTCTTGTAGTTGTCTTTATGGATTGGTCTCTTTCTCTCCTTTTGGCATGAATGTTGTTAGTGCGATGAATCAAGTAAAATATTACAAACTCTGTGGAGATCTGATGCGAGCTCAACACAGCTTCATAAAATGTAACTATAGGGAACTTCTAGCAGCAAAATACACAACAAATCTAATGTTGGTAGTTTTTGGGTGCTTTGTCAAGCGGCTGCTTGTTAGCAGTGTAGATACAAATCAATTAAAAACTCTGTAATTGTTTAATATTATAATTTAAACGAATTAATTGACCATGTGTGCAGAAATGTTACCAACTACCTATACCAGTAGCAAAGTTCAGTGAGATCTTAGACAAATATCCCCAAACACTTCACCGCATTGCCTCGTATAATATCATACATTTTTAATAAAATGAAAAGATGCTTACCTTGTCCTCCATTTTGATTCATCTGCTTCTCGTTCTTTATACATTTACTGCTAAAACCACTGTTCAATTCACGTCCATTGTGTGCCTGAAAGGACTTGTCCATAGGTTGGCTTGTCAGTCCTGTCTGAATGGTCCTACTGCCGGGTGGGCTGAACAAATGCACATGGCAGGGTCCAGTAGCAAATGTACAAGAACATGGAGACTTCAAACCATGCTCTGCAGCTGTGGCTGAAACGGCAATACTGGGCCGACTCGTGGAAAGGCATTTAATGCCATCTGTATTTTTTAGAGATGGTAAGAAAGCAGAAACACCACCTAAAAAGAAATTGTACTGAACCATAACTGCAAATTAAATTGTCACATAATGGTGTACTTTGACAACTATGTTAACAAATGAACACCTTAACCACACATCATCAGTTACATCAGATGGCAAGGTCTCAGACAGGGCACAAAACAAATGGCATACTGTACATGTGTGATTAAATCCATAGAATGAGATGCGTCTAACTGATGTGCTAGAATCTTTAAGAAAGACAGAAGGAACATGTTAGAACTGGTTAGGAAACTGTTCAGAGTTTAATGCTGGCAATGTCAAACACTAATAAGAATAGAGTTGTGAATTTCATGTAATCAGTGATCCCGTCCTTAACAAAAAGGAATGGGAACGTCAGCTCCAGGCGCCATGTTAATCTAGCTAAATACTGGATGAAAATAATGTAAAAAAAGTTCCTGCAAAAAAAGGAACCAGAACGCCATTCCGGTGCACTCCAGTCCCACCTGATCCCTGCATGTAATACAGGTCCTTTTAAGACAACCATTAAAATCAAAATTTGCACCTATTGAAGTCTAGTATGGTAATCATCTTATTGAAGTCTAGTATGGTAATCCCGTGGACAATGGCAGATTCCTACCTTCCATGCCCTGAGAGTCTGATTTTGAGCGGACATGACGCGTGGTAAAACCAGAAGCAACACCAGAAGTACCCGACTCAAGTGACCTCTGACCTGCCTGTCTCTCTGAAGCTTTTTTCTTCACATTGTAATTAGAAGATGCGTGGAAGTCCACGGAATCCGGAATAAAAATACTTGGATGCATATTAATCTGATCACGATAAATCCTAATCAAACAGACAGACATTCAAATATGTAAACTCAAAACTCGCACAGCACTACTAGGAATCTCCATGGTTTCTGCTTACTTTACGAGTCACAGAAAAGGGCTCTTCACAGGCCTATCACGCAGATGTATATATAATCTGTCAAAAACTTAATACAGCACCTTTTAGTATCTCACGAAAGTGCTGCAAACGATTGGCAAACTGAGCTAAACAAGTAGATCTGAAGGAAGGTCAAGAAATGTATGCTCTATAGAGTGAAATGAAACAGTACAAAACTGACTCTATTGCTGATCTTTCTTCTTACTTTATCCTTACTCTCTCACAGCTGTTTTGTAATTGCATATTATGATTTTTTGCGAATTAACACTCTTAGACTGTTCTTATCCGATGTTCCCAGAGTGCGTTTGCAGGTGGTTCAATACAGTACATACTTACTTACTTACATGCCGCTAGATATAATTGCTATATAAATACAATAAATATACATAAATGATTGTCATTCTAATGTAACATTTATAAAGCACCACTTCAAGAAATAAACTTATCAGTGGCGCTCTGACCCAAACCAGTGAAATCACTGTCAAATCATACAGACTACAAGCATCACCTCTTTATGGCATTGAGCAAAAAGACAAGTGTCTTGTTGCAATCGTCTGTCACAGCATTGCCATATCCACGACATGTTGCCATCCAACCAATTGCTGCTGGACAAGCATTCCACAGTGAGACTTAAAACACTCAAAAAACACTCAAAAGCATTTCAATGCAACACAAATTATATATCATCTTCTGTTTCGATGACTTACTCTGGAATGTAGTCAACTCGTTTCTCTGGCTTGCTAAAATAAGTTCGTAGGGCTGGACATCTCAGCGGTGATGAATCCATTCCAGGTGGAGGGGAATCAAGGCAAGGCTTAAACACATACGCCGGGAATGGGTCCGAGGATTCATCCTGGAAGAATCCACCAGACTGCTTTGGCGTACTTGCTGTCACTGATGAGCTCCAAGTAACCTAGACCAAATATCACAAAAGAAACAAAACAAAACAGAGGTTACTCACCAGTGAAAGGTATTAATTCCAAAATATTCACAATAACCAGCAAAAAATTAAAGGATATCTTAAAGGAAAGCTCTCAAAGACTGTGATATCAGTGATTACACTAACTGCCTCGTGGTGTAAACCACAACAGATGCATTTAACAATAACAAAATGTTATATCAAGGTAGAGCATTTGGACCAGAGTAGGGTCTGCAGATGAAAGATAGTGCTTACTAGTGTATGCTGAAACCCTATATACTATTGAGTTTGGCTCACCTCTGTAGAATTCTCTACATCCAGCATTAAATAAACCTTAACCCTTTAACGACGAGCCTGTACTAAAATGTATGGGAAACCATAGGCAGCTCGTCGTTAAAGGGTTAATCTCTTCTCTCTCGCCAAAACTGTCTCAACTTTCCTTTCCCAGCTATCCAAAACTGTCGTGATTTCATTAAATGGCCAAATACAAATACCCGATTAACAAGAAATATAATAATAACACTAAATAACAATGAACTCTTACAGTTGGCCTACTGACACCAGTGGTTGACTGCTGAGACAGAGATGATGAAGCACAGGGAACCAGCTTCAGTCGCAGACAGCTTATTCTGTCGTTATTCTTTGTAAGATCTATCACATCATCAAGGTCCTCCTGGCATTCAACTTCTCGAATAAACTAAAAGCATCAAATAATAAAAAGCATGTAAACAGGATTCCCTGCAGCACCAAACTCCACCCTTTAGTATCACTGGCAAAATCATCTGGCATGCCTTCAAGACTTAAATAAACAGCCAGCTAACAAACTTGCATCACCTAAGATATAACTTAGCAACATACCTTTGTGACATATCTCATAGCAATGTGATTCAAACATCTTTGAGTCAGGATGTGTTTTATATTTCTTGCCAATTCATGTCTCAATAATTTTTCTCCATTTATTTAATTCAAGTGGACTAATCCACATTTAACTTGTCTCCTTTTATAAGACTTTCACTGCTCCAACCAGTTTCAATCCAGTTGCATGTTAAATAAGCCACTGAGGAGCCCAATGTGTTACATCATTTGTGACCCAAGGGATCAAAATGAGTCGGATGTCGGCAATTTACATTCCTAGGAAAAGGGCAAAATATGATATGCTGTCACTTTTTCTTATTTTCGGATTTTAATGACAACTGGTGAAAAAAAATTTTTTTTTACATTTTTGATTTCTAACATTTGATGAAATTCATTGTTTTAATGTGTATTTTCAGAATTTTGAATAGAGAATACTTTTATTTTTTGTGATTATATATTAAAATAAATGAAAAAATTTTTTCAAAAAAAAAACCACATAATCATTCGTAACTTTGTCAAAAAATAAGGTAGAACCAAACTTTTGGTGTCATTTTAAAGCAAAAAATGTGGTCTTTAAGAATATGTAAAATACTCATATTCTAAAATTTCCGACATGCGACTCATTTTGATCCCTTGGGTCACATTTAAGAAAAGGCGCTATGCTGGATTGTGATTACACGTCAACCAAAAGATTTGTAATCTCCCAACTACATGGCCAGTTGGCCACATAACTGTTGCTCACAGACGGCATCTGGATAGCGAGCATGTTTCATATCCTACCTTCGCTCATGCTAAAACTCATTTGAAAAGGTCAAATGTTACCTGTCCTTCTGCAGCTGAATATTCTATTGTGAATAGTGAACCACAGAGCTGATGCAATTTGTCGATGAGCTGTTGATATTTAACTGGCTGTGGAAGGAGAATGACTCTACAAATGCAAAAAACAATCACTAACCCATTCATCCTAAATAAACAATAAACTTCTTTCAAGTCTGAAGTTACATATAAAATATAAAACGAATGATCATCCCCACTACATCACTGATTATGTAATAAGAAACAATATTAGTTTTAAAGTAAGTTTTATTTAGGGGAATAAATAATCATCACTCTTGTCAAGTTGATTTAAAATGCTCAAGATATTTCACATTCAAGAAGATATTGTTCAAGAAGAATTAATACATAGTCCATCGTTTGAGCATCTTTGCGACACTGCCGACTCACGCCTCTTCTCTGCGGTCCTAGGGAACCCGGGCATGTACTCCATGGGCTACTCCACCCCAAAAAGCCGCTCCCCTACACCCTGCGCCCGAGATTACATGACCGTTTTATTCCACAAGCTGACAATCTTTCACGCAGATCATTTATAATAAGAATGTTATTACCTTGTTACCTTGTGCTGTCAGTTCCTGGAACTCTAGCGACCTTCATGATCAAGCCTCTCCATTTCCTTCTGTCCGCCGTCGCATCTCTCAGTTCTGCCAAATTCATTCCAGTTGTTTCATGTATCTCGTCCATCCACTTTTTCCTTGGTCGTCCTTGTTTTCTCCTTCCCTCTCCATATGCTAACATCATTTCCTTTTCCAATCCATCTGATCGCATGACATGACCAAAGAACCTCAACTTTGCTCTTAGCACTGTTTGTTGTAGTGTCTCTTCATTCTCAATTCCGATACTCATGCGCACCCAATCGTTGGTCCTTTTCTCTTTCCATGATATTCTCTGCATCTTCCTCCATATCCACATTTCGCATGCGTTAATCTTTTTTTTCATTTTCTTGGTCATTGTCCATGTCTCACTGCCGTATGTTACTGTTGGTATGATCAGAGCCTTCACCAATCTTTTTTTCGTGTCTATACTCACATGTTTGTCCTTCCATATTTTTTCCAGACCATTCATTGCAGTTTTTCCTATCGCTACTCTACGATTTATTTCCATATCACACTTTCCCTCTTTTTCTATTACTGATCCCAAAAACGTGAAGCTAGTTACCGTTTCTATTTCCTCTCCATCTACTACAAAACTGTCCTCCTCCTCTGTTGTCATGATCTTTGTCTTCTTTATATTGAAGTAGAGTCCTGCTTTCTCACTTTCACTCTTGAGCCTTCTTATTAGTTCTACCAAATCGGTTTTTTTACCCGCCAATAGTGTTGTATCGTCAGCGTATCTCAGATTGTTTATTGTTCTTCCCGCTATCTTTATTCCTTCCATAGCCTCATCCATTCCCGCCTGCCTCATTATCCTTTCAGCATACATATTAAATAGGAAAGGAGACAGAATGCATCCTTGCCGCACTCCCTTCCTAATCCTGAATCTGTCAGTATCTCCATATTCAGTCCTTATCACCGCTATCTGATCTTCGTACAAACCCCTAAGAAGTTGAATCAAGTGTTTCGGTATTCCCATTTCTCCCAAGGTTTTCCACATCAATTCATGATTAATGCAGTCAAACGCTTTGCTATAATCAATGAAGCATATGTATACTTTCTGTCCAAACTCCCTTTGTCTCTCCATTATCCACCTCATATTGGCAATATGATCACGTGTTCCACGAAATTTCCTAAATCCTGCTTGACTATCAGGAAGCTCTCTCTCTATTGTACTCTCCATTCTTTTATGTATTATTTTGAGTAATATTTTGCTTATGTGTGATATCATTGCTATTGTCCTGTAATTTTCACACTCTTTTGCGTCTCCTTTTTTAAATAAAGGGATAAAGACTGAACTTTTCCAATCTTCTGGCCACTTTCCAGTTTTCCATATGTTATTACAAATCTTTGTTATTGTCTTTGTCATCACGCCATCCCCAGCTTTTACCATTTCTATTGGTATCCCGTCTTGACCCGGGGCCTTATTATCTTTCAATTGTTTAATAGCCCATTCTACCTCTGCTTCCATGATTTCCGGTTCATTTTCATACTCTGTTACATCTGTTTTTTCTACCTTTACTCTTTTATCTTCGTTGTACAACTCTTCTGTGTATTCCTTCCATCTTTTCTTCATTCCTTCTTCATCCGCAATTATGTGTCCATCACCTGCTTTCAGCGACCCCATTTTTGGTGTGTTTTTTCTCGTTATTTCCCTCACTTTTGAAAACATAGTTTTAGTTCTTCCTTTTCTTCCCTCCTCCTCCATTTCCTTGCATAATTCATTTAGATGTTTTTCTTTGTCCATGCGCGCTTGTTTTTGGAATGCGCTGTTCAGTTTTCTTATCTTATCTTTATCTCCTTCTCTTTTTGCTTCCCTTCTGCATATGGCTATGTTAATAGCTTCTTTCGATAGCCAAGGAGTTGTTTTAGTTTTTCTTTTCTTCGGAATATATTTCTCCGCAGTTTCTAAGATCACTTCCTTTGTCTTTTCCCATAAATTGTTCTCAACCTCCTCTGTTTCTGCATCGTCCCTCTCCAATATTTCAAATCTATTCCTTATTTCTACTCTGTATTCCTGTGATATTTCCTTGCAGTCGTATGTGATCAATCTTTCTCCTTTTTTTAATTTTTTTAGTTTCGTTTGCACTGTTGCTACTAGTAGTTCATGATCGGTTCCACAGTCAGCGCCTGGTTTTGTTCTAACATCTCTTATCGTGCTATTCCATCTTTTATTTATCAGTATGTAATCAATCTGGTTCCTGTGTTTTCCATCTGGTGACGTCCACGTATACAACCTTCTTTTTGGCTGTTCAAACCATGTATTCATTATTCTCAGGCTGTTTCCTTCGCAAAAATCCACTAATCTCTCTCCTGCATCATTTTGCTCTCCCAACCCATGACCTCCTAACGTGTCTCCCCCTCCTCCATTATATTTTCCCACCTTCGCATTAAAGTCACCAATGACCATTATTACATCTCCTTTAGGAGTTTTATCAATTACACTTTGTAATTCATTGTAAAAGCTTTCGTGCTCTTCCTCAATCGCCATTGACGTTGGTGCATATATTTGTATAATTGTTATATTAACTTTCTTTCCTCGAAATCTTACGCTCAAGATTCTGTCACTCACTGTATCATAACCCATTATTGAATTTGCGCTTGTTCTATCACACATAATTGCTACCCCACTTCTTCCTTTTTCTTCCTTATACTCTGTATAAATGTATGTACACCGAAGTTCGGACATGCAATTGGTTAAATAAAGAATATACTTACTTACTTACTTAATTACTTACTTAATGAATGAATAAATATATAAAATCACCTTTTCTGTCCTTCATATTCGAATTTAATCTTCAGCTCTACCTGAAATCAAATAAAACTGCTAACAGTAAACCACAAAAATAAAAGTTTATTTCTTATTAAACACATCCGAATAAAAACAGCCACACTAACACACCACAGCTGAGTAACTTGAACCAGCAAGATCAACCGAAAACCAAACTGTTAAAGGCGGAAACACGAGATACACAGGAATGGAATACGATATTTATTTAAGCGAGAGTTACAGCAAATCGAGAAATTTCTTCAAGTTACTGCAAGTGCAAAAATCTGTGAACCAGTTTAGCTCAAGAACAATAACTAAAATCATAGATGATAGGTTTACCATGGTTTGAACCACCTAAAACCTTCATCAATTAACTCAAAACATTTATACCAGTGAATGCTGAGCATACTGCATGTATGGTAAAATGGCCTATGCGATAGTGTGTAAGCCTTGAGACGTTGTAATCATTCTGAACAGAATGGTATAAGGAACTTGGAAATGTTGTTTTGATAATTATGATAGCCTTTGTCATCAGACAGCCAAACTTGGCATCGGCATCATAATCAAAATGTCAAGTCAATACCAGTTTTTGCAATTTCTTTTGCCTGGCCATGTCAGAAAAAGCACACAGCAGGCTAAACAAGTGCAAAACAAAGCTCCCTCCCACTGGTTTAGGACATAAACACTAAACCCTGTGACAAATAAAATCGATTTAATATATTTCAATGATACAAACAAATATTCTGCTTTGAATAATGTAAAATTTACCTCTTTGCTAAACATCTTTATGGAAATGAAAACGTCTGGGTTGAGCATCCTGTGTTGCACAAAGTTATATTTAATATAACAAAGTAATATTATTTAAATGTAAGAGTTAAATGCATTTTAGTCCAACATATTGTACACATTCTGCACTGACAAACACATAAAACACACATCGTATCAAGCATATTTTTCAGCTTAGTGTGTATGTGTATATATGTATTCGTTTGTGTGTATTCGTATGCGTGTGCATGTGTGTGTGTGTGTGCGTGTTCCAAAGCGTAGGGCAGTTAGTTTGGTTGTGCCTCTAACTGCAGCCAGAAAATAAAATCTGTTAAACTGGTGAAAGCGTTAAGAAGTTTGTTGCTTGAGACATATGCCACGGCAATTTTGTGACCAAATTATTTAAAACTGTGTAATCAAAACGTGTCCAGGAATATATGTCTGATGAACAAGCAGGATTTAGAAAAGATAGAAGCACAGTCCAACAAATTCTGATGTTAAGGTTGATTGCTGAAAAAGCCAAGAGAAAAAACAAGCTTGTCTATAATTGTTTCGTGGACTTTCAGAAGGCATTTGATTCCATCAAGCATGACGTGACATGGGCAGTACTAAAGTCATATGGAGTAGGAAACAGACTGATACAAATACTAAGAAACATTGGTGACAGATCAAAATCTGCAGTGAAGGTGGGACGGGAAATAGGAGAATGGTTTTTAACTACGATAGGGACAAGGCAAGGAGATCCAATTTCACCCAATACATTTATCACTTACTTGGAAAGAGTCATGGAAAATATACAAGACAATGGAACTGGAATCTCCGTACAGGGAGAACTGATTAATAACTTAAAATTTGCAGATGACATTGACTTGCTGGAGAATAGTTGTGAGAGGCTGCAGGAAAATGTTTGCACACTGAATACATCTGCACAACGGGCTGGATTAAAAATAAATGTAGATAAAACAAAAACAATGGTATTTGGCAAGAAGACAATAGACAGGGAAATAAAAGTGCAAGATGAGGTGATTGAGAATGTAACAGAATTTGTGTACTTAGGTAGTCTGTTAACATGGAATAATGATTGTACAAAGGACATAAAGGCAAGAATAGCAAAGGCAAAGGGAGTTATGGCAGGACTAAATTCCATCTGGAATAGTAAGCAAATTAGTTATAAGACAAAGCTGAATGTCTTGAAAACTTGCGTGTTTAGTACAGCTCTTTATGCGTGTGAGGCCTGGACAATTAAAAAGACTGATCATGATAAAATCCTTGCTTTTGAAATGTACTGCTATAGAAGAATATTGCATCTGAATTGGACAATGAAGGTGACAAATAAGGAGGTCCGAAGAAGATTACACATAAAGGAAGATCTAATACAGTCAGTAATGAGAAGGAAATTGGGTCTGTTTGGACATATATGCAGAATGGACAATAATAGAAAAATAAAAACTGTCATGATGGTTATGATGGATGGAAGTGGACGAAGAGGAAGACCTAACAGGGAATGGACTGATGACATCAGGGATTGGTGCAAACAAGACCTACACAGTTTGAGTGTATTGGCGCAAGACAGAGGATTATGGAAACGGATGACGAAATTTGCATTGGACACCTACGGGCTTTCGGCCCATGGATCCTGATGATGATGATGAATCAAAACGTGACGTTATTTCAAACAATTTACCCGTATTGGACTACACTGCACATTCGGTGAACAAGCACTATTTAAACCACATCACCTCCGAAACAGTATTTTAAGTTACGAAACATGTAAATAAACAACTAGAAATAACATCAATTCAAAATGACATCACTTTCAATTTTAGTTAAAAAACAAAATAAAATGAAAACGTATCCAAGCCGGATGTAAGTCTACGGCACTAATTGAGAAGATCACCATATATAGCGCTATCAATTATTATACCTAGCAGGATTACGACCTTACCTAACACCAGGGGTGCAAAAAACCAAACTTTTCAAAATGAAAAGTTGTTTTTTTGGTTTTTGGTTTTATTTGGTTTTTTGGTGTTTTGTTTTGGAGATTTTCCTATTTCGGATCATAAAACTCATAAAAATGGCATAATACCTTTCAAATTAATCAGATGCATATAAATGAAATTAATTAGAACAGTAGAACCGTAGAATGTCATAAAACGAAGTTAACAAAGACCATACAACAATTGCCAAGAGACTTGAAGAGACGACATTTGTGGTATTTATAATTTTGAAATTTGTAAAAAACCAAAAAACCAAAACTTGCAGATTTTTTTGTTTTTGTTTTTTTTAAACCAAAAAAACCAAAACCGAAAAAACCAAGCCTTTAACAGCCCGGCCTAACACTTCGAATAAATTTACCGATGAATAAAATTTACAACGTTACGTGACACTTACTCTACACGTTCACTTAAAACCGCCTCGCAAGTTCAGTTCACAGATAGCTGTAAATGTGAGTCAAGGAATCTATATTATATCGAGGAATTAAAATTTGATGCAAACATTTAACATCCGGTATGCTTCGTACCGCTTAAAATTTACACGGTTAAATTCAATATTAAATTGGATGTTTTAGCCTCCACACTCCACAGGTAATTTTTTACTCTGCAAATATAATTATTCGTTTGTTTTTCATAAACTGCAATGCATTAATTTTGTCATGCAAACACGACGCGATATTTCCTGTCCGCCAGAAGGCTGCGCTCAAACTAGTCATACGACGTTGAACAAGGACTTTCCATCCGATGTCCATCTGTAGACTACTCTAGCTTATTCAGCTGCTCAATATACGTCGATGAGCTGTAGGCCTACCGTCAACTGGGGTTACTTTGATAATAATGCGGGGTAACTTTGATAAACCCGGGGTAACTTTGATAATTTTTATGTAAACTTTGGAAAGGGCCCAGAATTAAAGGTTGTATTCCGAAAAACCACTTCCGAGGATTGCTGAATAAACTGAACAATCGCATGAAACCCGGAAATTTAAAATCGGGATTTTCCGCAACCGGCATTGTGCCTCTTGATAGAAATCAAGTTCTCAAACGATTACCCGATGAGAACAGAGAAGTTGGCGGGCATAGAATTGAAGAAGTTTTTGGTGAAGTTCTGGTCGAAATGTTGAAAGGCCATTGTGGCATGAACAAACAAGAGAAACAGGCACAGAAAAGAGGAAAGAAAATTATAGCTGGGAAGGAAATTCAACAATCTGATCTCATTAACAATGACAAAACTCTACCTGGAACAAGCAAGGTACTGCCAGTACCGGTACTGGTACCAGTACCAGCAAAACGACGTAAAGTTCAAGAGGTAGAACCATCCTCTGATTCTGAAAGTGGTGGATCAGTGTCATACCAAGATAGTAGTACAGGTGCAAACGGTGCAGTGCACCGTGGGCCTCTGAGCCGAGTTTTACTAGTGTGTATAAGGATTATAACTATAAGGGATAAATGGGATATAAAAACCAACGGCCGCTCAACCGACACGGCCTCTGTGGTAACATTTTGCACCCACATTCGCAGGACCTTATCAACGGCCCTGATACCAAGATAGTAGTACAGGTAGGCCTACTACCCGTACTTCGTATGGCTCGGCAGGTGCTGATAGTGAATCACCAGTGGTCTCCACAAAGTCCCAGTATGAACCTGACCAATGGATTGTCGTGAAGTATGAAGGAAAGAAAGGTTATCTGAACTACATTGGCAAAATTCTTGATGTTAAACCAAGAAGAAGACTTCTGAAAGTGCAATTTGTGAAGAAACAACCTGGAAGCAATTATTTCAAATTTACTGACAAAGAAGCTGACGTGGACTCTGCAGTTCCATATAATGCAGTTGTTGAAGAACTACAGAAGCCTACAGAAAACAACAGACAGCAATTCCAATTCAAAAATGTCACCAGTAAAGTTATGAATTAAAAGAAACTGGTAAAACTTTTCAAATACGTTCTCCCTTTGGCAATGGAAAAGACATTTTTTGGATATCCTCTCAATGATCAGTTATCCAGTTATGGACATTTTTGGAACCCCAGATGGTAGGGGATACCAGTACCATACTTGTTTCTTTTTTAAAACTGCAGAAAATTATCAATGTAGCCCCCATTAGGTCCTTATTTGATAACACATTGAAAAGTTAAAAAGTATCAAAGTAACCCCACCCCCTGGGGTTACATTGATAACTCTTTGGGCTTTTAAAAAATATACCAGGTATACTTGAAAAAAATAAAATTGAGTTTCATCGTAATCACAAGACATCAATTGGTACAATAAAGCAAAAAAAACGGGAAAATGTTTTAAAGAAGTTCCATTCATGGAACCAAATATGCAAAAAACTATCAAAGTAACCCCAGTTGACGGTAATGAGTACACTAACCGTGCACTGTTGGTGGGAAGAACAGACGGCGACGGAGAGGATTTGCCACCCGCCCTCATATGCCAACAGAGGCTCTAGTTTGGGGATAGAAAGTAGGTAGGCCCTATACCAAATTTGCATTGATTCCCCTTCACAACTGTTAAATATTTACAATGGCGCGCCACTCCTACGTCATGGGAATGATGGGACTCATGCCCAATAATAATTGGCCTAAAACTGATTCAGTGGCGCTCGGGTCGTTGCTTGACCTGGGAGTCACAGTTTCTGACACAGTGGCCCCATCGTATTTGCCCACAGCCACAACCTCCAGCCAGACGGGAGGAGCTGCTGAACTGGCTGAAGCCAGAAAAAATGCAACATATATCCTATACACCCGGCTGATGCAATCCTACCACTTTGTCCCACTGGCTTTTGAAACCATGGGACCAATTAATGCCAAGGGACTGGCCTTTCTCGCCGACCTGGGTCGTCTCCTGGGCCAAATTTCTGGCGACCCAAGAGAAACCATGCATTTACTTGTTCTAGCGCCTGTCGGTTGTGATCCAACGTTTCAACGCTGTTGCGTTCCACAGCACTTTTGTTCTTTCAGATCTTGAGAAGGATTGGCCACTCCAGAGTTAACATTGTGTGACGGTTTTTTGGTGGGCTGCTCTGTGTCTGTTTTGCTCCTGCTCTGCTCTGCTCTGTACTGCTCTGCTCAGTCTGCTCAGTCTGCTCAGCCCCCCTCTGCTCAGTCTTTGCTCAGGTCTTGCTCAGTTCTTGCTCAGTCTGCTCAGCCTCCCCCTCTGCTCAGGTCTTTGCTCAGTCCTTGCTCAGTCTGCTCAGCCTCCCCCTCTGCTCAGGTCTTTGCTCAGTCCTTGCTCAGTCTGCTCAGCCCCCCCTCTGCTCAGGTCTTGCTCAGGTCTTGCTCAGTCTTTGCTCAGTCTTTGCTCAGTGCTTGCTCAGTTCTGCTCAGCCTCCCCCTCTGCTCAGGTCTTTGCTCAGTGCTTGCTCAGTTCTGCTCAGCCTCCCCTCTGCTCAGGTCTTTGCTCAGTCTTTGCTCAGTCTGCTCAGCCTCCCCCTCTGCTCAGGTCTTTGCTCAGTCCTTGCTCAGTTCTGCTCAGCCTCCCCCTCTGCTCAGGTCTTGCTCAGTCCTTGCTCAGTCTGCTCAGCCTCCCCCTCTGCTCAGGTCTTTGCTCAGGTATATATAGAGGGTCCCTGCCACACTCGTGGCCATTCTGATTTTGCAACTGGAGCGAACGGGTGTTCGACGTGCTGCCTTGCTGTGTGACACTTCAAGAATATATCGTGTAGAAACCAGGACGTGTTGGTGATTTTTGACTTGAGCGATTGATCGGCTGGTGCTGCTAGACGTTCGAAATACTCCGAACGCCGAATTTACGCTTCTATAGCGACACGCGGACTGCTGCTCCGTGCAAGCCCAAACCTCTTCCCTGCCACCTGGTGATCTCAGAGACGACGACAGGGGGTTTTCGCTACACTGGTACCAGACGAAGTGGGGTACGCAGTTTCTTCTACAGCCGACGACCGCTAGAATCTACCGACGATGTTCCTGGGAGACGAGGACGACACCATTCCCTACGCGGCTTGGGACATTGCCGACCTGCCAGCAAGAATTTCCACGCCAGCTGCGAGAAGGATGGCGGCGACGGTGACGCAACCGGACCGAAGCCGTTTGCTGACGGAGATCGACTTCGACGACCCAGAGCCGGTGAGATCGAGCTTTCGCGAAGACAGGGAAGAAGAGACGACCGTGAAGCCGGAGAGATCGAGCATCCGAGGAAAGACGGGCGATCCGACGACAGAAAAGATGAAATTGAAATCGGACGGCCGCGTAAAGACCGAAGAGACTGAAAAGACGGGCCAACCGAGGAATTCGACGCCGAATTTGCTGGAAAGTGTCGGTGACCTACTGCGAAACCGCCCGACACCGATGAAACCAGGGAAGTTTGACGGGACGGGCTCGCTGGAATCGTTCCTGGTGCAGTTCGAGGTCTGTGCGACGCACAACAGATGGACCGCCTCGGACCGGACCGACTACCTACGATGTTCGTTGGAGAAGGCCGCCACGCAGCTTCTCTGGGACTTCGGCGCTCAACCGAGCGTCAGCTACGAGGAACTTGTCGAACGCCTTCGGCAGAGATACGGGACGGAAGGCCAGGCAGAAACCTTCCGTGCTCAGCTGTATTACCGACGTCAACGCCCGGAAGAAAACCTGAGTGACCTGCTGCATGAAATCCGTCGTCTGGTCGTCTTGGCCTACCCGGTGCCTTCCAACGAAACTACGCAGATCATCGCGAAGGACTCCTTCTTGGAAGCGATGAGAGACCGAGAACTTTCGCTCAAGGTACGCGAGCGAGAGCCCAAGACTCTCGATGAAGCTTACCGGACGGCGCTGCGTCTGGAAGCTTACCAGCGCACGACCGACTCCGACGACCGCAGAAGACCGCCGAACAGAGTGCGTGGAACCCAGGAAACCGACGCAAACGCCCAGATGCAGGAGCAGCTGGACCGGTTCCTGAAGAATCAACGGGACGAACAGCGGAAATGGCAGCGTGAAATTGAGCAGCGTATCGACCGCCAATTCCGCGAGCTCCGCCAGGGAACTCAGACGCACGATGGACCGGGAATCGACGCTCGCCCCGAGCAAGATCGCCAGCCGGAAAATTCGCGACCGACGGTGACCTGCTTCAACTGTGGAAAAGCCGGTCACATTGCCCGTAACTGCCGCCAAGCACGCCGTTTCCGAAACCGCCCGGACCAGACCGCGACGACCGAGGAAGAAGATTCGACGCCGCCGGACCCGGTGGCCCGGAACCATACGACACGCCCGAGTCTGCCGAACCGCGCCAGTAAGAACGCAATCTACATTCGAGGGACGATTCACGGACGACCGCAGCTGTGCCTGATCGACACGGGATCGGAGGTCAGCCTGGTGCCATCATCTACTGTCGACGGGTTAGAACTTCGCTCTTGCAATCGCTTCTTGATGGCTGCTAATGGGACTGCTATACGTGTCCTTGGGGAGGTCCAGGTGCCCATTAAGGTATGGAGGGGCTTTGAGATCCCAACCTCGTTTCTGGTGTCCGACCAGATTGCTGAGCCCATGTTAGGCATGAATTGGTTACGGGAACACCGCTGCCGCTTAGGTTTTGGGACGGGAGCCTTATTTGTTGGACGTAGGCGTATTTCCCTGGTAAGGGGTAATGGGGCCACGTGGTGCCGGCGCGTGATGGTCGCCGAGGAGGTGATAGTTTCCCCTAAATGCCAGCATGATGTCCCGGTGAAAACTCTTTACGGTGATTTAACCACGGTAGCGCCAGCCTGGATGACGGAGGCTAAGGAAATCCAACCCGGGGTCCATCTTGCCCGCGTAGTGGTCGGTGATTGCGGAGATACCAGGGTTAGGGTCGTTAATTTAAATGGTGATTCGGTAAGGTTAACTAAAGATCAGATCCTGGGAGGCTTGCACCCGGTGCATGTTGAGATAAATGAGACGCACGAGGGGAACGCGGGGCGCGTAAATGTAGCTTCACCCTTGGAATCGCTGTTGGCAGACTTGCCCGATGAAGTGCCGCCTGAGATAAGGGAGCGTTTAGGTAAGATGCTGGTAGATTATGGAGATGTGTTCTCTGTGTCTGATCGGGACCTGGGAAGGACGTCAGTTTGTACTCATAAAATAGAGACGGGTGATGCGCGTCCCGTGCGCCAGCCGTTAAGACGCCATCCGCTACCGCATAGGGCCGCTGTTGACAGCCAGCTGGACAGCATGCTTGCTGACGGGATTATTGAACCTGCTGTGAGTGAGTGGGCTGCCAACGTGGTGTTGGCCCGTAAGAAGGACGGTGCCTTAAGATTCTGCATCGATTACCGGCAATTGAATGAGAAGACGAAGAAAGATTCATACCCGCTACCGAGGATAGATGAATGTCTGGACGCCCTTGCGGACGGAGGCTGGTTCAGCACGCTGGATTTGAGAAGCGGTTATCACCAGGTTGCCATGGACCCGAAGGACGCCGATAAGACCGCGTTTGTTACGCGAAGGGGAATTTTTAGGTGGAAAGTGATGCCGTTCGGGCTCTGTAACGCGCCTGCGACTTTCCAGCGGCTTATGGATATCGTCCTGTCCGGCCTAAACTTTGAGATTTGCCTTGTTTACCTGGACGATGTGATTATTTTTGCGAGTACACCGGAGGAGCATTTAGATCGGCTTGAGCGAGTATTTCAGCGATTGAGGGGCGCTAACCTTAAGCTTAAGCCCAGTAAATGTCAATTGCTGCGAAGGACTGTAAGTTTCTTAGGCCATATAGTGACACCGGAAGGAGTGGCCATGGACCCGGCAAAGATTCAAGATGTGGTTAACTGGCCCGTGCCGCAGCGATTACGGGATGTAAGGGCCTTTGTAGGATTGTGTGCGTATTATCGTCGGTTTGTTAGAGACTTTTCAACGGTGGCAGCCCCGTTGTTTGCACTGACGAAGAAAGGCAGGGCGTTCATCTGGGATGAAGCTTGCCAGGAGACCTTTGATTTCCTGAAGACTGCTTTGACAACCGCCCCGATTCTTGCCTTGCCGAGAGACGAAGGTGCCTATGTGTTGGATTGCGATGCATGCGACCTAGGCATAGGCGCAGTTCTGTCCCAGCGCATAGAGGACGAGGAGAGAGTGATCGCGTACGGGAGCCGCCTGTTGTCTACTGCTGAGCGAAATTATTGCGTGACCCGCAAGGAGTTGCTGGCAATAGTTTACTTCACGAAGTTCTATAGGCAGTATCTGCTGGGAAGGCCATTTGTTTTGAGGACGGACCATGCTGCATTGCAGTGGTTGCAACGGACGCCGGAGCCGATCGGCCAGCAGGGGCGATGGCTTGAGCGCCTCGCTGAATTCGAGTTTCAGGTGGTGCACCGACCGGGTAGGAAGCATGCTAATGCTGACGCACTCTCGCGTCGCCCGTGTCGACAGTGTGGATGGGAGGACCTGGCCACTGTGGCCGCGGTCACTGAGGAACCCGAGCCGCCCCCGCCGGATGCCGACGAGGATCCGTCGGATTCTATAGAGAGAACCCAGAGGGAGGATCCTGACTTGCGAATAGTGCGTAGCTGGTTGGAAGAGGGCGCGGAGATACCCGAGTTCGTTGAACTTCTGCATGAAAGCGAAGCCATTAAAATCTATTGGCATCAGAAAGACCGACTGCGTTTGCAGGACGGGATAATCTACCGCCAGACGCCGGACGGCGTGGATCAGTTGGTGATTCCGAAGGTGAAGAAGGAAGAATTCATGAGGTTTGCCCATACCGGGGTAACGGGGGGCCATTTGGGCGTTCGCCGGACGCGGTGGCAGGTGAGGCGCCGGGCGTACTGGGTAGGTTGGTCAGGGGATGTTAAGCGCTTTTGTCAGCGGTGTTCCCCCTGTAGCCAGTATCGCCGGGGTCAACCTCCAAAGCAGGGCCCCCTTCAGCCATTGCCATGCGGGGAGCCATGGGAGCGTCTTAGTATAGACATCACGGGTCCTCATCCGCGTAGCCGCCGGGGCCATGTATACATTTTGACGGTGATGGACGGGTTTACTAAATTTGTGGAAGCTATTCCCATGGCCAATCAGGAAGCCACCTCGGTAGCCCGGGCCTTAGTGGAAAACGTGATAGTTAGGTATGGGGCGCCCCTTCAGATTCTGACCGACCAGGGAACCAATTTTGAGGGAAACTTGTTTAAGGAACTCTGTCGGTTATTGGGGATTGACAAGGTAAGGACATCCAGCTATCACCCCAGTTGTAATGGCCTGATCGAACGGTTCCACCGCACTATGAACGCTATGCTGGGGAAAGTGGTTAGCAGCCATCAGCGCGATTGGGACGAGGTTCTGCCTCTTGTGTTGGCCGCCTATCGGGCGTCGCCGCATGAAGTTACGGGCTATACCCCGAACTTCTTGATGTTCGGGAGGGAGACGAGGGCTCCGATTGACCTCGTCTACGGGAGACCTCCGGACGGTGATAGCGGCGCTGCCACTTACTCCGCCTACGCGCAAGATTTCGCCGACAGAATGGAAAACGCGTATCGTCTTGTCCGAGAACACTTACGGGTCTCCGCCAAGCGCCGGAAACACGCCTACGACATGAAAGTTCGTCCGGCGGAATTCTCCCCTGGGGACCGCGTGTGGTACTACACGCCTCGACGCTACCAGGGACGGAGTCCGAAATGGGCCCGCATGTTCACTGGGCCATACTTCGTGATGGAGCGTTGCGGTATCGTCAATTACCGCCTACGGAGAAACAAGAACTCACGCCCTTTTGTCGCCCACGTCGACAAGCTGCGGCCGTGCTTTGACGAGGGAACGGACGAACGGGAGACGCGGTCTGCGCCTCCTTTGACTCGGAAGAATGAGAGGAAGAACGCGACGCCTCCGGCTCCCGCGATGCCTTCTGCGCCTCAACCAGATGAGGCCGACGGGCGACCTAAGCGGACGAGTCGCCTACCTGCCCGCTATCGGTAAGCGAACTGGGCGCTGCCGCAGATGCCAGACGACTGCGATACCAGACGGCTTCGATGCCAGACGCAGACCCCGCGTCCAGCTTCTGCCAGGCCAACCGAGCCCGGTGAGTTGGTGGAGAATTCGGACTCTGACTGCCGGTGTGTAACTGTTGCAGACTTTGAGTACTGTCGCCGTACATTTCCTGAACGATGACTGATTAACTGTGTGATTTTAGGTTGAACGCTGGGGTGCGACCTCTTTAGCTTAGCTTTTGGGCCCGTTGGCCGCGCGTTTTAGACTTTGTCTCTCGGGACTTTGATTTGGCCCGTTGGCCCGGCGATATTTTAGCGGTCGAGAAGCGACCGAAACTTGTTTAGGGACTTTGCTCTGCGCCATTGGCCACTCGTTCGTAGGGACAGTCGGATATTGACTTGAAACTTCGCCTCTGAGACTGTTTTTGTTTGGCCCGTTGGCCTCGTGTTTTAACTTTGGTGGATGGTCGGTGAGCGACCGGGGACTTTCTCTTTTGGCCCGTTGGCCGTCGCTTGTGATGTTTGGGGACGCCCCGGGACTTTAAGTTTAGTTGGGCCGCCTCTCCCTCCGTCGAAATAGGAGACATTTCGAATCGCAGCGGGGGGAGAGTGTGACGGTTTTTTGGTGGGCTGCTCTGTGTCTGTTTTGCTCCTGCTCTGCTCTGCTCTGTACTGCTCTGCTCAGTCTGCTCAGCCCCCCCCTCTGCTCAGTCTTTGCTCAGGTCTTGCTCAGTTCTTGCTCAGTCTGCTCAGCCTCCCCCTCTGCTCAGGTCTTTGCTCAGTCCTTGCTCAGTCTGCTCAGCCTCCCCCTCTGCTCAGGTCTTTGCTCAGTCCTTGCTCAGTCTGCTCAGCCCTCCCCTCTGCTCAGGTCTTGCTCAGTCTTTGCTCAGTCTTTGCTCAGTGCTTGCTCAGTTCTGCTCAGCCTCCCCCTCTGCTCAGGTCTTTGCTCAGTGCTTGCTCAGTTCTGCTCAGCCTCCCCCTCTGCTCAGGTCTTTGCTCAGTCTTTGCTCAGTCTGCTCAGCCTCCCCTCTGCTCAGGTCTTTGCTCAGTCCTTGCTCAGTTCTGCTCAGCCTCCCCCCTCTGCTCAGGTCTTGCTCAGCTCCTTGCTCAGTCTGCTCAGCCTCCCCCTCTGCTCAGGTCTTTGCTCAGGTATATATAGAGGGTCCCTGCCACACTCGTGGCCATTCTGATTTTGTAACTGGAGCGAACGGGTGTTCGACGTGCTGCCTTGCTGTGTGACACTTCAAGAATATATCGTGTAGAAACCAGGACGTGTTGGTGATTTTTGACTTGAGCGATTGATCGGCTGGTGCTGCTAGACGTTCGAAATACTCCGAACGCCGAATTTACGCTTCTATAGCGACACGCGGACTGCTGCTCCGTGCAAGCCCAAACCTCTTCCCTGCCACCTGGTGATCTCAGAGACGACGACAGGGGGTTTTCGCTACAATTGCTTATTAATATCTGAGTATAATCTGACACCTGAGGGATTATAGATACCTCGGGTAAAAAATATTTAAAAATAGGCCTAATAATAATAATGATGATGATCATGATGATCATGATGATAATAATAATAATAATAATAATAATAATAATAATGATGATGATGATGATGATGATGATGATGATGATGATGATGATGATGATGATGATGATGATGATGATTGTGATAACGATGATCGATGTTCTGTAATTGTCTTCGGTCTTGAGGGCTCAAATAACGGTCTTCTGGAATCCTCCATGAAAATAACAATGGATATTTTGTTCTTCTGGGTATGAAAAGAGAATAGTGGGGGAGGCATACATAAGCGTAATTTTATGGGTTGACCTATACTACTCCTAAAATTACGCTTATGTATGCCGAGGTTAGGAAATTAAGTCGCTAGTATTTCATACCCGTGGCTGCCTGTCAGATTAAGATAGCTTTTAAATTTAAGGGCTGCTCCTTTAAGTTCCCTACACGTACAGTAGGCCTAACTGCCTCGGGCGAAGCTAGAACCAGTGGAGGCGCCAGGATTTCAGGTTTGGGGGCTAAAGCTCCAAGCTCTTCCCTTTTGTCCCCTCCTCCTGTGATTTGCAGTGATTTCCAACTTTTTTGGGGGGCTGAGCCGCAGTTAGGGGGGTCTAAGCCAACCCTATCCCCCTGGCGCCGCCACTGGCTAGAACCAATCCGCGTTACAGGCCGAGCGCTCTAACCAATAGACCACCACGCCTCACATGCTTATCCTTGGTAGGCCTATACAAGCCTATTAAGTAAGTAAGTAAACGCATTTTCTTTAATAGGCCTATAGGCCTACCACAAACGACAACATTAATTCAGATGACGTTCAATACAAACACACAGCTCTACTATAATATAATACGCTATAGCTAGGTCATGCAGCAGATAAAGAAATTTAGAGTAGGCCTAAGCCTGCGCCCAATGAATCTATATTTGCGCCAATAAAGTAATAGCTATAGGTAAAGCATAGGCTAGGGCCTAGCCTAGCCTAGGGCATATAGCCTAGGGTGGTTCACAGATGCATGGTCAAAAACAAAGTGCAAGCTAGAAACCACGGCACCCTCTCAGTTTGTTAGACCTATCAATAGTATTATTTAGACAAAACTTCAGCTTTTAATTCCAACGGGAAGACGGTGCTCACGGACTGTGTCACTTTGCATGATACCGATAAAAAGACACTAATTGTGGAAATTAATGCGTCGAGCATACATTCCCGTACAAATGTATTTTATTTCACGATAAATCAAATTTTACTGTAATTTGACAACACATGTGACAGTAGAACAGTTAGTCAGATTGATCTGTAAAATTTCAGTAAGTTTGAAGAATTGGAAATGTCCAAAAATTTAAAAAAACACATCGTTCTGACCATGAATGTCGATTGTTCCGGTTTTATGACTTCAACACCCGCTACAGTCTTAGCGTCTAGAAACTCAAGCACTGTGTCAACAACAGACTTCTTTGTTGTTGTTGTGTGGCAAATAGCATTCCTATTTGCCACGACCACTTGAAGAAGACACTGCTTTTCTTTTTCATTACTCACGATGAGTCGGTTGAATTCCTCGAACAACTTCACACACCTCTGAGCCGTGTCGTTCACCACTCTCAACTGCTAAATTCTCTCTCTACCTTGTTTGTAATCCTCATTCTCGATCCATTTCTCTTGTGGAAATGTAAGAAAGTAATCACTAATCTTCATGTGTGTCAGTTTTCACTTGGTTGCAAAATCACCCAGGCAAGCCCCCTCCTTCAGTACCGCAGCATCACCTCTCAGGCTCTCACCTTCCTTTCACCAGGATTTGTAGTTACTCTGTGAACAATATTCACCTTATCTGTTACTGGAAGTTGGTCTGAGAACAGTGCCAGACTTACAGCCTCATCTGAACGGTACCACTAGTGGTTTCTAGGGCCTTCCTGGCAGCAACGCTGATCTCGGAGTCAACTGACTCATATTTTCCTAGATTAATCTGAAGTGACAGGTCTTGTCCATGATCTTCAGAAGCAAGTGAGGCCTTTGTCCATGCTTTTGCATAAAGAAGGGCAACAAAGCTGCACATGAATCTGAGTTTCTTTCTTCTTCGTTAGATTGAATACACCACGTTGATCACAAAAAGGGTAGATTTTCATGGCATACAGTAACGTGGCCATCCAACTTGCATGGTGATTTGGCCCAGGGCTCTCCAGTGAGTTATTGAAGGCTAACTTCCAAGACAACCATTTTCAGCTCAAATGAGTTCTTGACCTATTATCTCTGAATCTGATTTTCTTTCAGTTAACTTCTTGAGAAAATTGAGTGCTGTTTCATGATATGGTTCAGTGCGGATATGACATTCAGTCCTGTATCACACTTTCCTCAAGCAGCTTTATATGTCTGGAAGATTGGATTATGTGATGAATTAGATGGATCGCAGCACAAGGTGAATACTTTGGCTAAAACCATCACATGGTGACGGTAGGCCAAACATAGGAGCTCTCGACCTATCTTGTCCTCCAGCAAAACGCACACTCCGTTGAAGAGCTCAGTGTTGACAGTTATCAAAGCTCAAGGTTTGAACCTTGTCAGTGAGTGTCCACAGCTCCAGAAGAAGACGAATGGCCATGGATTCATTGTATACTGTCCCACAGGCAAATTTCGGAACACCGAAAAGTTAGAGTGTTAAATATGAGCTCTTAAATTTCATTGGCAAAATGGTAAATTTGAAAATTCACTTATGAAAAATGTCTGCCAAAAACACAGAAAGTAGACACCATGACCTTCAGAAAGAACTTTACACTTTGTTCAAAATACCAGTAAGTAAGAAAGTATAACACAACAGAAACTATTTGAATCTCATCTCCATGACAAATGTTGAGTTGTTGACCAAGTTATACGACATCAAGATTTACCGCTAATGCTACTATATGGTAATATTTCTATGTCATTGAGCACCATCTTCCAGCTGGAATAGGATGCTGAAATTTTATCTCGATAATACTATTGACAGGTCTAACAAACTGAGAGGGTGCCCTGGTTTCTAGCTTGAACTTTGTTTTTGTGAACCACCCTAATATAGCCTTCTGTTTTTGCAAAGCAGGTCTTTCATAGGCCGTATGATATAAGTGGTAGCCTACACGTACCTAACTGGGCCTAATTACTAGTAATTAGTCTTTAAAAATATTCTTATAATCTTCGGAGGCGTGGTCCTAAGACTAAGGATAGGCCTATAGCCTATTTTGAATGAACGTGCCGAAGGATAAATCGGCTGAAGCGAAAACCACAACATTAATTAGGCTTAATTCCAGAACGGGTCGCCATCCTAAATTGCCCTATATATGGCCAGTGGTTAATTCAGCCAGATCTGACGGTTCTGAGATCAGGTGTCCCGTGACATTCTATCCCCCTTAAAGCATATCCCCGGATGGAATAAACCGGTGTAGAGTATCCGGGGGATAGGCTAAAGTGCTAAACCATTCTATCCTCCATCGTCATAGTTGCGCATCACGATAGACAAGACGAAAATCCAGTCAAAATCACCAAAAACGAAGTAAATGAATTTCAAGCCGATGTAGGCCTACAAACTAAAGACACGCAACTTAAACAGTTTTTAGGATTATGTGTACAATAAATCCAAACAGTACGACTGAATACACTCAGAAACTTCCAATAATGCAAACTAAACCGAATACTCCATTTCGTTAAGGGGAATACTCATTTATCGTAATCGTATCGTAAACTCGATATTTCTACAGCGCCCACAAAAGCGAAGTCGCGGGAACCAGCTTATTCACAGGCGCTTTAGGGGATACTCTATTTCGTGACACCGCCACGTAGCCCACATGTAGGATTTGAGATCCGCCCTCTGAACTGTGAGATTTCGTCACTACAACAGGTGGCCCGACCCCTAATTTCCATAAATGTGACACACAGTTACGACAATCAATAATTAGGATATAGGCCTATATTGCATCATGTTTCAGGCATTTATGTTGTATCCGAATAGTGTAGGATACAGATTAGCCAGAAAAACTTGGTGTCTAGGTTTGCAAACATTTTGATATCCGCCACCTCTGGATGAGCAATTTAGCCACTGCCTATAGGCCTATGCCCTTCAGCCTATTTGAGTTAAATGCATGCTTGACAGCATGCATAATTATCATCTTTATTACTTCAAACAATTGAATTGTTTGAAGTATTGTATGCTGGAAATATACAGGCGCAAGTGCCAGGTATAGATTAGCCAGAAAGACTTGGTTTCTAAAGTTTAGCAAACATTTTGTTTTATGGGCCTAATCTTATTCTTATATTCAGTTTTAGGAACTGAAAAAGTGAGAGTTACTATAGTTTGATTAATGGGCAGGGCAGATCGAAATTTGAATTTCTGTCGAAAGTATAGGCTTACGTCGCTATAGGCATAAATTTTATATCCATATATAGGCCTACTTCCCCCAAAATGATGCTAGGCATATAGATCGTTTCACAATTCAGTATTTTTTTTCTCAGAAACATATGGGCCTACGTTTTCATCTGTCGTTTCCATTAGTTATTTAATGCCTACCTGTCACCAGCAAATGTTACTTTACTTGTCTCTTTAGGGTCCTTGACATAATTTGGGTGGAGTCTGGCCGTTTACCTGTGTTTAAACAGAGACATTGTTATCAAAGGTTGTTTAAATAGCATTCTATTTTATAGGGTGTATATTTCCAGCATACAATACTTCAAATAATTAAAACTGTACGAGGCACTTTTACACAAAGATATAACGCTGGAATGCACGTACGAATTCTCAATAGATTTATATTCGAAATTTTGAATGTAGGCGTAGGCTACGGTACTAAGTTGGGTAGACTTCGAGACGACATCAGAAAGACCTAAGGATAGACGAGACTCATTAGAGGAAGGCAGAGAAGAAAGCAAAGGAAGCAGGAATACCTAGCATAGCAACATCGAAGAAGACAGAGAAGAAGACAAAGAAGACTACATAGGAGGGGTATGTGACGGATACGCTGCTATAATCTCAACTGCGTCTACAAGAATTCGATCTTTAGGATCTACCTACGATCCTGCAAATAACACGGACAGCAGGAACTTGCCTTGCGTGCTTACAATGAGCCGCGGCAAAAGTGACGGGTTCTACAAATGATGGGTTGCGATGGAATTTCATAAGTTCTGCGACTTGAACGGCAAAGAATTTCTCCAGTCACTTTCCAAGTTCTAAATTGCTGCAGCCATGTCGCTGCTGTCATTATAAGACTCTTCCGGTTCTGAGGTCTTCGACAGAGATGAGATTCCACGGAGCGAGGTGGTTCGTCGGTCGGAGTGTTAGATGGGTGTCAGTAACGACCGTCGCTTTGTCCCAAATTGCACATTGTTACCTGACAGGATATATATGCTCCATCAGGGCCGTAGCAAGCTAAAATTGCGCCCTGTGCCAATCGTAAATCTAGCGCCCCACTCCTCAAAGATCAACTTAACCAATAACGACAAAATTTGTTATCTCGAATATAATACAAGGCTTTGTCGTTTAAAGAAAATAGAAACGAAGTTTCTATGCTAGGCTACTATTATGATTTCATTTGAGTCACTTCACATTTATTTCACTGTTGATGGGACTTGGAGGATATGGCGTTTTGGGCAAGTTCCATGAGGAAAGGATTCGACTTCCGTCGGGTTTGATTCCACACCGTAAGCCATGGGTATCCATCGTGTAATCAACACGAGGTTTATGAAGCAGGCGTGCGCTCCTACGGGGTCTCGCCCATACGGTTACTTGTATAGTGCCACTAGCCGCTATGTCTTTCAGTTCTTCAGATACTAGGTCGAGCTTAGAGCCTACGAACAGCTTTGGTGGCGATAGAAAAGTGTCCGCTCTGATTGGACTCCTCGTCCCAACACCAGTAGGCTACTTTCATTTTCGTTCTGGGGTTCACTCCCTGTCTTAGCACTTACCGGGTACTGTACTCAGTAGCACTTCTGCCTGTTCTTCTTGCCGCTGTTTAACTTTCTGGATTAAATCATCTAGAACTGCATTATCTGGCACTGACAACTCAGCCTAGGCCTATGCCATTTCGCTAGTTCTGATTATAGTTTAATTAAAACAAATTCACAGGAGTTAGCCTACCGGAAAGCGGTTTCAACATCCAATTACGTGGAAATTATATTTTGTTTGATTAGGTTAGCTGTCTTTTCCAAACTTAGTTTTATCGAGATCGAATTAGCTAACGTTCATTCAGTAGCAATGCATTTTTCAGTAAACAGGGACAATGCATGCAAAATCATCTAATCATCATTCACCGTTGTTTAAGCTAATCGACGCGCCTAAAGAACAGCGTTCTTTCGCTCGCTTTTCCACCAATCACAGCGCAGTATCGCAAGCGCCCTTTTCCCAGCGTAAATTTTTTACCAATCACGGCAGTTCGCTCTAGGCTATTTGGCTTCTGCGCCCAATTCGATCTATGCCAGATTTTTAAAATTGATATTATTTAATTTTATTACATTTATTCCATGTATAATGTATATTTCATATTTCAGGATCAAATTATAATTATTTGTAATTAAATCGTTCCGCCTCAAAATTTGCGCCCCCTCTTGAGTTGCGCCCTGTGCCGTGGCACCGTTGGCACATGCCTCGCTACGGCCCTGTGCTCCATAATATCCATGAAGTCCTATTCATCCGCTTTGATATAGCCTTTACTCTTGACTCGACTCTGTATGTCTGTCTGTCTGTCTGTCTGTCTGTCTGTCTGTCTGTCTGTCTGTCTGTCTCTTCCTTTCTGTGTATCTGTTTGTATCTGTTTTTGTCTCTGTCTCAGTCTCGATCCATCCATCCATCCATCCATCCATCCATCCATCCATCCATCCATCCATCCATCCATCCATCCATCCATACATCCATCCATCCATCCATCCATCCATCCATCCATCCATCCATCCATCCATCCATCCATCCATCCATCCATCCATCCATCCATCTAATTGATCTATCTATCAATTCATTCATCTGTCGGATGGACGGATGACGCTGTCTTCTTCTCCGCCCGTCCATCCTTCCGTCCGTCCTTTCATCCATCCATCCATGAAACCACCCATCCATCTAACTCTCGCACCATCCATCCATCCATCCATCCATCCAATTATTCATTCATTCGCCAATCCATCCACCAATCCGCTTATCCATTTATCCGACGCTCTATCTATACATCGATCCATCTGATCAAATTGTTACAAAAAAGCGCTGTATAGCCTAGGCCTGCATAATTTGTCCGATGGAAGACAGTCAATGTGGCCATAACGAGACGATGGATAATATAGGATAATATATATTCTTTATTAATTCAAACTGACAATAACGCAGGATGATTACAATTCAGTATGAACGGATGATCACAAGTTATTACAGGAGTCGAATTTAACTGTATTCGGCAGCCATGCAAGGCGCCCATCACGTCCTACATCTCATATTACTGCAGCTTGTGCTCTGGTGTGTTTGTGATGATTTGCAGTGTGAAATTTCTGGCCAAGACACTTTTAATAATGTTGGCTTTGCATAGTACAGGCCTATAAAGATTTAGTTGACGACATTGCACAAACAGCTTAAATAGGCCTACTAAATTAACCGACCTCTTAAAAACGCTATTTACTTAGGCTATATAAATTCAACATTAATCGACTTCTTAGAGAAATGATTGGCGTGTACAAAAAGTAATTCTTTTCCGATGTTCTAAATTATTGCAATATCGACCTTGAAATGAACTTTCTAGGTCCACGAAAGCCTTTTGCAGTAGTTTTTCGACTAGTTTCTGGCGACACAGTTTCATATGACATCAAGGTTTTCAGTTTACCGGACATCAAATTCATCCTTCAGTGTATCCAGGAAGACCATTCTGCTCTGTATCTAGTGATAGCCTGCATACAGTGCGTAGCCCAGAGAATACCTAATACCTTGTTAGAGAACAACTATACAGGCTACTGCATCTATTCATACGTAGCTGCTTCTGTGTATCAACGCAGGGGCGTATCCATGCGTCATCATGCCACCGGATGTGACGTACTCTGTCATTCAGACCACTGGATGCAGTATCGCCGCGAAAGCCGTTAAAACGCGCGGCAAAAGCCACAAGCGAATCAGACGACAGCGGGATCTGGAACGAGGAAGTTGTTCGAAGCTGAAGACTCCGTTTCTGCAACATACGAAACACATACTACCTGCTCTGTCAAGCAACAGGTAATAAGCACATCTTCAGTCGATTATCAGTTTTAAAATACGATAAAATCGGGTAAACGTTTAGTTTAGCGTCGTAAATTATTCGCCATTGCATGGGTTTCAGCGTTGGTCGAATAGAAATTGGACTAACGAAAATAATTCTTGCTAAATAGGCTAGAAGTCGGATTAATTAAAATAATTTTTTTAAATAGAAGTGGGAATGATGAAAAGAATCTTGGTTAAATAAAAGCTTGATTAATGAAAAATAATTCTTAATTAAATAGAAGTTGTATTGATGAAAATTAGTTCCTGCTTAAATAGAAGCTCGATTGATAAAACGAATTCTTGCCTAAATAGAAGCTGGATTAATGAAGATGATTCTTGACAAAGTAGAAGTCGGATTGACGAAAAAATAATTATGCACAATGGGCGAATAATTTACGACGCTAAACTACACGTTTTCTTAAAATCGTTCACGTGGACCTGTTTTTTTTTAATTTGATCGATTATAGGCATAACTACCTAGGGGAAATTTGTAATTAATGGGTAAGACAGATAAATGATAGAATATAGGCTACCTACATATGGGAAGTTTATACTTTATGGTATACGGTGTGGCCGATTGGCATTTATTGCCGATTTCCGAATCCGGATAGTAACCGGATATTTATCAACAGTACTGCAGGAGGTCGCCAAAATATTTTACTATTTTTTGTATTAACGAAAGAAGAAATTGCTTTTGGTCAAAAATATTACTTTTTGGTATTTGGATCGGTAGTCCTGAGATGCGCATCCGATAATCGGTCTAGGTCAAAAACCGGCCCGAACCGATTTCAGAATCAACTTTCGGCCCTACCCTACTTTATGGGTATGATAGATAAATGATAGAATAAGCCTACACATGGAAAATTTATAATTCATGGGTAAGACAGATAAATGAGAGATATAGCCTAATAGTGCTAAGACATGTAGTACTTCCAACATTTTCGAGTGAAGCTTTCAGTAGCGCTATTAGAAAGCCGAGGTCTCTTGAGGTTGTTAAACTTTTCCGCTGAAGCTCACACAAGACCAGTGGCGTAAATCATGGGGGGACAGAGGGGGACAGTCCCCCCCAAAGTTTTGACTTAAGCCCTGCTGTCCCCCCCAAAATCCGGCCCTCGTATGTACTCTGTCCCCCCAAAGTTATGTATAGATTTTCGCCTCTGCACAAGACAATAACCTACTTAGCCTAGATCTCAGTTTGCTAATGACGGACTGTTAACGCGTCTAATTGGCACCTAAGCTGCGAAACCCAGTAATCGTGAACTTAAGTCAAGGCAAAAAAACACAAGATAAGGGGAGAAATTGCCATATATATATATATATACACTGTGTCCGGAAAAAAGACCCATTTTGTTATCATGAAAATAAACTAGTAAATGTTCATCGATTTTTAAAATTCCAAGACCATTTTAATCCTGATATAATTTGCTAAATACTGGTTAAAGTATGAAAGTTTTTGTTATTTAATAATGACGTCATAATGACGTCATTTTCATCAAAATTCAAGTGTCAAGGACGGCACAAAAATCATCTAAAAGTTTCAATATTATTTTAAACTGTCATTTATCAATTATAAAGTTTAGTTTAATTTAATTTTTACATTTCAATAATATTAGACTACAAGGCGTGCTCAAAGTGTCCACCTTCTGCCTCAACACAAGCTTCAAGACGAGCGCGCCACAGGCCAATAGCAGCAGCGATAACCAGCTGATCAAATTCATCCCAGGCATTAACAATACGCGCACGGAGTTCTTCAATGTCTCTGATCTTTGTCCTGTAAACCTTCTATTGCATTAGTCCCCAAATCTTGTAATCAACGGGATTAAAGTTCGGGCTGTTTGGCAGTCAAAGATTAGGAGGCATGAAATCCAGAGTATCCTTTGTCTGCAGTTCAACAGTTTCACGAGCTCAGTGAGCTGGAGCGCCATCTTGTTGGAATGTGTAATAATCCGAATATACCCTGGATATCAGACAACAATTTTTCCGACAGCAAACAATCACGGGAAAAAGTTCCACTTATTTTCCCGCCTGGTTCTGTTAAATGGATTTCCGTTTTACGACGATCCGATCATCCGACGCACCAATTTTTTGTCATACTTAAATTTTGATGCGAATGACGTCATTATGACGTAATTATTTGATGACAGGAAATTTTACATTTTAACCATGTTAGCAAATTATGTCAGGATTAAAATGGTTTTGGAATTTTAAAAATCGATGAATATTTACTAGTTTATTTTCATGATAACAAAAGGGGTCCCTTTTTTTCCGGACACAGTGTATATATATATATATATATATATATATATATATATATATATATATATATATATATATATATATATATATATATATATATTAGGGCTGGTACTGATTAAAATAATATTAATCGATTAATCTCCAATATTTAATCGAGATTAATCGATTAAATTCGATTAATTTGGTCCATATTGCATAAAGCGTTAAAAACTGTTTAGACTGCATACACTGCAAAATCCTTCAATCATTCGACATGCTAAAGTTCAAATTGTCAAACTGATAAATGTAGTCAGTAGTAACTACCTTCTATTTACAAAAATCTTAAATAATTTCGCCATTTTCGACTTTGCCCTATGCTCCTCCTATCTCAGTCTTTCTCGATCCCCGGTCATTACTCGTCTCAAGTTCTCCAACCGAGCCATATCCCACACTGCACTATAGGTCGCTGTTGTTAGGTTCATAGAAATAAAACTCTCTATAGAAAAAATCTAATTAAAATCGGATAATATTTAGAGGTTACCCTCGAGCCGTGAAGTTTAGAAAATTAATGATACTTCGTACAATGTCTGGCAATAGGCCTAATTAATTGCCAGTTGTAGTACTAATCGATGTGTCTTGCTTATCTAACAAATTCTCTACTATCTACATGTATATATATACATAATATATAATATATATGTTAAAATTAATGACTAATTTCCTGGAATATACTCTCATTCTATTGCACATGTTACCATCAAACTCTTTTTGCTGCAATCCGGAAATTTGCTTAGATGGTCGGAGACAACTTGAAGGAGGAACTGTAATTGCTCCTCCCTGGCAGTCAACTTCTTATTGAATTCCTGAATGAGAGCCACGCCTCGCTTATCCCTCTCACTGACGACTGCCAAGTTGCCAACCCTTTGATAATGCGCAAGGCCACCTGGAATGTTTCCTCTTCATCGCATTCAGACGGGTCCATGGCAAGGAAAGTCTGAGGAAGGACATTTTTTTTAGAAAAGAGTCGTTTTGTGTTTATCGCGCAGAACTACTCCAGGCCCCCAGTGCTCAAAGTGCAACAGATTTCACTTTTGGTCGCTTTGGTGGATGATCCAGGGCTGGATCTTCCATGGCGGCTAACATCAGTCTCTTCAACTCCACAGACACTCTGGAATCGAAAGGAGCCAATAAGTGCGAACTTTTAACGTTTGAGGGATCTGGGAGGGCATCTAACTTATAAACTACGCCACTGCTAAGGACACTGGCCTTACTACTGTTTTAAGCATTTAAGTTGACTTTAACGAATGAATACTCAATCATTATTCGGTTATTCCGAATAACCAAGTTGTCACAGACGCAGCTTGTTACAATCAAACGGCCTCTTAGTTTAACAAGGTTTCAAGTACGTAAACAGTCAGAGATATGTCATCAAGGTTGCAAGGTAACGGTTGGGTATAGGGTGCCAAGTTAGATTACTTAATAAACAATCCCATACAGGACCCTATAGAGACAAAGTTTCGATCGTCTTTAAGGAGAAATTTGAAGCCACGCCCTCGGGTGCGACGGTTAAATAGTTGTGTGGGCTCTTTGCTGGAAAGAGGCTACTGACAATTTTATTTTAAGCATAATTTTATTATTAGCTTAAATAACGTAACTTTAATTTTATCTATTTAGACGACTCTTTGCTCTCTTCGTAGATCGTAGATCGTTCCTCTAACAGATTAATTGGACAGCATCATCATCGCCAACAACAATAGCGACACCTACCAATGATGAACCGAAATCATTCGCTCGCCTTTGCCGCCACAGCCGTCGTCTGCCTTCTGCTAATGGCGCGAATTAACTCCATCTCAGCCGCCGGGGAACCGGAAATTGCGTCATCGGAAGCTGCCGACAGACCGGATGCGGAGTACTGGGCCCCGGTGGGTGCAACCAGGCGTGGATCGCATCCTCACATGAACAACCTCGTCTTCGGAAGGCGCAGCGCTTCAACCGGAAGTCGGCTGTCGCGACCGGAAGCCATCGAACGCGCCTGTCGATCAGTCGTCGATTCGTGCAACAAATGGCGCTTGGCAGCTGCCGAGTGGGAGTGAGGTTCAGCAGTTCAAGGACACCGATGAAGAGCAGGAACTTGGGACCGAACTGAGCTGTATCCGTTATTTAAAGTATTTAAACGGTTATGTGATTTAGAGGTTAAACAGACAAAATTACCTAATAGATGAACTGGCTCTAGATTAATATGTAGCAAGATGGACGGGAAATACAACCAGGACAGCGATGATCATAAATGAATAGAGTTAAAGATTGCTCAGCCAAAATATGTTGATCAAGAGCTGTAACTCAGTAGAGGCTTGTTACACAATCGAAGGTATTAAAGATCTATTAAACGATGAACTGTGATGCGATCGTAAAAAGGTTAAATGGCAAAACTATGAATGGGCTAGTCTTGATTCTGTGTTCTTGTCATGGCCCGTGTATGCTGTAAGTCGTTTCTTAGAGTCGTTTGTCTTCAGAATCTTCTTTCCTATGTGAGTGTGACAAGTAAATCCTGAAATCAATCGTGTACTTGGCCAAGAAAAACTCCCTTCCCTTACCTTCCCTTCCCTTCCATTACATTACATTACATTACATTTCCTTCCATTCGTTTCTTAAAATGTCCAAGCCTTATATACATGTACCATGATTGTGTTTAATTCTATTCCTTAAAGCGGTTGCTTCTTTGCCCAATCGACAGAAGGCGACCCTATCTTCTAAAAGACTGGCTTTTGTTGATGTTGAACGAGACCAGTCAATGAGCTAACTGCATCTCAGCAAACGTAATTACAGTTGGTTGCTATTTAGTTAACAAGCAAACAAGAACTACAAATTACGGATCGTACATTTTTCGATCATACTGTAGGCTATTATAAATTAGTAACTTATATCGCACCGGTATCTACTGCACAAGGCATCAACCGATGGCGCTCCAAGCCGTGATCAGACCACTATCGGATTGACCAGTCCGCGAAGACAGAGAAGCAGCCTGTGGTGGACAAGCAATTTGAGAAGGTAAGTTTAAGCTGTGAACGAAATTATACCAGCCACTGGGCAGAACGGACAGATACAGATACAGATACAGAGAGAGAGAGAGAGAGAGAGAGACAGACAGACAGACAGACAGACAGACAGACAGAGACACAGACAGACAGACACAGAGAGAGAAGGAGAGACTGACAGACAGACAGACAGACAGAGACAGACAGAGACAGACAGACAGAGACAGAGTTTCAAAATCTAGCAACCCGTAAACCTCGTTCTCCACAAAAGCTCTCGTTGTAGATATGACCAGAAACGGAAACTCGGAAGACCGAGTTGAATCATTATAAGTGTGAGGTTTAAAGACTGATTTTAAGTATAGTAAGTAGATAAATAGCCCGATAATATTTTAGGTAGTTAATCCAGGAATTAAAAGATTAACTTAGGTTAAAATCTCAGCTTCCTCTTAGCTTTCGACGCTGCAGAAAACGGAAATTACGATAAGGTCATTTATTGTTAGCGCAGTGGGGCAACAGCCGTGTCCTTCACATTTAAGGACCCTCTTGATAGCCTTGATTCTCCCAAAATTCCCTATGTAGCTCAGTGTACAGTCCACAAATAGAAAGTGAATTCCAGAATTCGCCTATAGTGGTCGACATATGAACGAATCAGGCGGTAGAAATAAATCTTCGGATAAACCCGTGTTCATTTATCCGGAAACCCTTCTCTTCCAGATCCATGCAATGTTTTCCTGTCCGTTTACGGTCAACAGAGGCCGTAGAGCGACGGAGTGTCGCATATCTGAAGCAGAGGCCATACTTCAGAGAATGACCATCGCCTGCGTGACCACGACCCAAAGTGGACCAAAGAAAATTAGACAGATTGCCCGTCGTCATTTGAACTTACGTCATCATCATCATCGTTAAATTCATCATCATCAACATCATCATCATTACCACCACCACCACCATCATCATCATCATCATCATCGTATTTCAGAAAGTGAAATCATATTTGAAACAGTACCACAGTTTTTGGCGACGCTATAGCCTACATCAGGCTATACGTGGACAAACCAAGTACAAAATGACGCTGTATAGGCTACAAGACACGTCGGGATTTGAACAGTGACAGCAGTGGCGAAGGATGATCCACTCCTTCCTAGTTCCCGGATTCTGTCGCTAAGGAATTAGTTACTGATTTAAGTTGAGTTAGCGACTGATCTAGCGACTTAGTCGACTGGCCCTGGACGTTGAAACCAACGTATTTTCAACGCGACGTTTGCTTGTACGAACAGACCCATCCGAGCTTATTGGCGATCGCAACGTAACAGACATCACTCAATAAGTAAAGAACTAGCGACCTGACACAGTCTGATTGTTAGTCTGTTGCACAGCAGTGACTAGTACCATATAAGCAAGTGTTGCTCCTGTCCTGCCTTCGTCAAAAATCGAAACTCTAAGACCGCGAGTAAAACTATTCAGTAAAAGAAGTCACTGAGCGATTGGTTTCGACTTGAGGGTTTAGCGGAGGCGCATGGGGGTGGTTCAGAGAACTACGCACCCTACGGTCTCGTTCTGTGTGTAATCCTCTGGCAGCCGGATCGTGCTGTGTATACAGTGGACGCCCGCACATGGATCATGATAGGGCGCTTGTCACACCCCCTGGAATTCACCAATGAACACTTTTTTCCAACATTAGACGATGACGACGTGTCCCGTTTAAATGGGTTTCTCACTACTGACGTAAGGCAGAAAGTATTTCTGTTGGCGCTCATGTTCATATACGGTATCTTGATCTTGACAACCCATCCGACTTGACACAGCGCTCGTGAATAATTAAACTGTTGCTCTGCCATTAGCCTTTACGTAGCACTTTAGAAATTTAGAGCTCACGATGCGTGTATTAGATTAAAGGAGCAGTGGCGTACCGAGGGGGCACAGGGGGGGGCGAGTCGCCCCGGGCGGCACTTGAGCAGGGGCGGCAAAATAGGGTTGAAGAAAAATAAAAGAAGGAGTGATAAATAGCATACAGTGGCCTAATGAGGGGGCGGCACGGGCGGAGGACAGGGCGGCTTCTGAGAATGATAGTATAAGAGGGGAAAAGCAAAAAAAAAGGTCATCAGAAATTTTAGCGGAAGTAACAAAGAAAATTTTCCGAAAATTTCCAAAATTAAGTGCGCGACGCGGCATTTTGGGCCGTCGCCCCGGGCGGCATTTAAGCTCCGTACGCCACTGTAAAGGAGACTTCCCTGGTTATGCTCAGCCAGGTTTCCAATACGATCTATGTCGATTTCACATGAAGGGTCCGGCACTCTAACCAATGCGGGTCGCAAAGTTGAAATTAGATCTAATCCATTCCAATCTAATCTAATCCAATCTAGTCTGATCTAGTCTAATCCATCATAAGCCCACCTATTCCAATCTAATCCAATCTATTCCATTTTAATACAATCCAATATAATCTAATCTAAGTTACTCCTAGAACAGTGCTGTCCAACCTTTTCGACACCGCGGGCCACCGAAGGAGTAAATTTTGAAGCCGAGGGCCGCACCAGTCAACTCAAAAGCAGCGACTAAAATTTATTGAAAATTATTAACTGTATTATAATTAATTATGGAGTTTTCATAATGAATGCGTCTAGGGAATTGGATTTTGTGTACACATTGTCAAATGATAAGCCAAGTTACGAACGAATAGCTATGGAAGTAGGCCAGTGACTGTCTTTTACTTCATTTTAACAGAAATTGCAAATATTTAGCGAGCTGCGGCGGGCCACTTAGAATCTGCTGGCGGGCCGCATGCGGCCCGCGGGCCGCGGGTTGGACAGCACTGTCCTAGAACTTCTATAGCTCCATTGTAATAATGCACTAGGCATCAATCGATGGCACTCTAAAACAGATTCATATTCTGGTCAATTGAAAGAGTCATGCCAGAGAAATAGAAGAGCAACCGACGCATTCTAGCTGCTCGGCCACCCCTCTTAACGAGGCACTCCGCCGCTGCCCGTACTCTGGCAGTGCCAGTCCCAAGCCTGGATAAACGAGGCGGCCGAAGTCAACGGCAAAGACAATCATTTGATGTCGTCAAACACCATGGAAACTGCTAGAACAGGGCATTTAATAGATGCATCGACGATTCCTACAGCCTTTGGTCGGCCACTGAATGGAAGTCGTTTGACGCTGTCTGACGCTGGTGCATGAATACGTCGATAGGAGTCGCTACGCGTGCATAACTGACTGCATCACTTCGACAAAGACGTCTGTAGCTGGATCGCATTGTCTGAAAAGTCCGAGTCAGCCGCTGCAGTCGAACCATACAATAAGAGGAAGGTGTCGAGACATCACCAGGTTAGTGTGCCAGAATTATGAATTAGATATTATGCAAAATTTAAAAAAATTAAGATATAGGTGGAACTCATTTGAATTATGTTATTGCCATCATGATTGGCTGCTTAAATTAAGACTGAGCTCTCAAGCTTATTTTAGTTTATTATATTCAGGGAACTGACGGTGAGCAGAGACGTTAATCGTCTTTAAGATAACCTCAAATACTGGTTTCTTATTATTATTACTCTATCAAACAATGTTTTCGCTGATGATGATGATGATGGTGGTGGTGATGATGATGATGATGATGATGATGATGATGATGATGATGATGATGATGATGATGATGATGATGATGACGATGACGATGACGATGACGATGACGATGACGACGACGACGACGACGATGACGATGACGATGACGATGACGATGATGATGATGATGATGATGATGATGATGATGCTGCTGCTGCTGATGATGATGAATAGTTAAACATGTCGTACGCAGGCGCATTATTCTCCAGAGAGCATTCTCTGTATTAGATCTACTACCGGAACATTTATTTGCCGAGTTGCTGCAACGTATAGAATTCATTTTGCGCTATAAGCTATGCCTGACTATGCCTGATTCATCGGATTTCAATTTGCCTTTTCCAGTTTTCCGGTTTCGATTTTACTGCAGATGTTTTGGACGTTGTGATAACGGAGCTATATAATTCATTAAATTAGATTAGATTATTTGCCCACAATACTAGAACATTATTTTATCTTTCTGAGTTGCTGCGCTAGCTGTGTGAAGTAGTGTATTCGACCACTTAAGCTAGGGCCTAAACTTATATGTAGAGTCCGTCTTGAGATTTAACTGAGTTGATATTCAGCTTCAATGGTGTATTTAGGGGTGGGCAACGATTAAAAATGTTAATCGAAATTAATCGCCCGATTAAAATTTTTAATAACGCGATTAATTTTTAATCGCATGTCACAATAGATAACAAGTAGCCTACAACTGCTCTACCACTCTGAGTAGCTACGTTGAATATGCGCTATATAAATGCTTGCAGTCAATAAACAAAAAGCAAATCTGCTTTTACTATACTTGTCTTTGCTTATAGTTCTACTTTAAACTTAAGGTTTTCACATTGAAAATCGCGGTTTTATCAAAAATTGTTTTAGCGCATTTATTAAAAATAATTGGGCGCAGTGACCATAGCGTTACCTGCGTTCAAAATTTAATCGCGTTAATTAACGCATTAATCGCGTTAACAACGCTTTAAATGACCAGTCCTAGTTCCATTAGTTTATCATCTGATGATGTGTCATTGAAATGGCAAGGGCGGAAGAGACCTCCGGATGTTACTTAGATTGGCCAACATGCAACCACTCACGTCAGGTCATGTCATGTCAGAGTTTTGAATTGATTAATCTCCTCAGGAAAAAGACTTACGACGTCGGGCCGGAATATGTAATGTCAAAATTAACAGGAATTCACGGAAGCGGAGACGAAAATAGATTGCTTAAGTCTATAATGGGTCGTCGTTTCACCTGCTGCACGCAAAGAAAGCAAAGGCAATTTATAATAATTGAGAGTTCCTGTTGAACGTGCAAACAAAGGTGCAAGTAGAGCAGAACTTGACATGTTATTATGATCAAGTTTTGATTCCTCATCTCCTGCATAATATGATATTCTAGGAAAATCAGTCTACATGTCATGTGTAGTCTGTATATATACTTATGCCTGACTTAGACATGAGCGTATTTAGGGGGTGGTTTTACGAGTTCAAACCCCCCAAATAAGTTTTCGAAAAAAATGTATATGCTTTTATATACAAAATACAAAACAAACCTAGACTTTTTGCGACGATTTTCAATGGAAACCCCCCTATCTGAAAACCCCGTCGAAATTTTTTCTGGCTACGCCCATGGACTTAGATAACTCATTGTCAACTGACACTTAATGAGTAAGCCTAATGTAATTTTAGCGGATCGATGATACTAGACATTGCATCCATTGCTGTGGATGAAAGCGCTAACTGCTGGGACCCGTTTCAATTGTCGTCACCTCACCGTCAAACTTAAGACAATACTGAACGTGGTCGCATGATTTTCATATCAAGATAGGCTCAATTAGAAGGAAGGAAGGACGGACGTACAGACAAAGAGATTCTCAAATATGGACAAGCCTATATAAACGATCATGTAGGCCTAATAATTTTATCAAAGGCCTACAATTGTACTAGAAGGCTGTAAAATACGACATAAAGATACTCGAAACCTGGGCCTCTTGGTGATTTCTCTCTAGGAATACTTGCAACAATATGCATATGCATATGTATATGCAATTATGCATATTTATATACATATACATGTACATATATATATATATATATATATATTGTCGAGCCAATAAAGAAGTCATTAAGTTGTTGCGTATATCGCTGTTGTCATGTTTTGACATGAGCAGACAAATTCAAAACTATGCGGCCTATACTGCTGGAATAAAAGCTTGTAATAAGCAAGTAGTTACACAGGTGTTCTTATAAAATAGCCTATGCAATGTATATTTTAACATTTATGTAGCACCTTTCAAAGTACAAAGGCGCTGCATCAAGTGTAGGCAGAAATAGATCAATATGCATTTGATGTCGGAAGCCACAGACAAAGCGGCATTGTTCTTTGCTATAGGTCGACACAATCTTGACAGGCAGATCGTTATAATTTTACAGCCTGTATTTTATATTTGTTAAAATGCTGATGTGTCATGCATTCTGTAAGCCTGCTGCTTGTAATTGTATAGATTAACATGCGATTGGACCTCTCTGTCTTTGTTCAGAATGAAATTACAAGTTTTGCTGGCATCCGGTCTTTTATCAGAGCTCTAATTTGATGTAGCAGATTGTTGGGGTGATATATAGCCTAGACTAGGTTACGTCTGGGCCATAACTCGGTGACAGCAATAACAGTGTCTGCAACCGACTTTGTCAGAGCTTGGCGCTTGTAGACGTGAGTCGAAGCCGGTCATTTGGAATAACGAGTTCAGTAACCTAGACAAATGAAATTCTGTAAAGATAAAATCTTGTTACACTAAACGTGTAGCAGGTGGTTCTATTTGAGACAAGAAAGTTCAATAGTTTCATTTCTATATTGGCTGTAACGTCAGCGATTCAAGCGGTTGGGCTTGTAGCTGTTTGGTCAAATTGGTTGGGCTTGTTTATTCTTTGGTCAAAGGCTCGAAGCACAGCTGATTTAACTTGCATGTACGTTTGACACTTGTGATTTCTCTTCAACGTATTATCCGCAGACGAAGACAGTACACTATCTTATACATCCATAAACGTATACGCTATGCAGACACGCGCCGCGAGCACACGCACACGCGCGCACACACACACACAAACACAGGTCTACGTTTTTTTGCCCCAGATTAACCATGTTGTCCTCTAGCTCCGTAATACCGTTTTAGTCATATGACATTTTAATCTTCACGCTTTACGATGTTTATTTAAGGCCACGCAGGGCCGGCCTTAGGCACAGGCAAAGCAGGCAGTTGCCTAGGGCGCCACAATCTAGGGGGCGCCATTTTCACAAAAAGTGTGTTTTAACGGTTTTTCACTTTTAGCCATTTTCAATTAAATTGATTATTTTCATTTGAATTCAAAACTTTTGCGTATGGAACAAATTTTAAAACAATTATTGGTTTCATTGCACCTTTTCAAGTAGACCTAATTCAATTTCGACACCCCACAAATTTTTAACCATGAAAATTCAATTATTCACGCGTGTCTGTAGGCTCTGTAGTTTGTGTCCGTTTATCTGATGCCGACAGCCCGACATACATAGTGACAGCCTCGACTGAAAATGCCAACAAGTGAAGAGATATTATTGTAGTATTATATATTTAATCAATGTAGCTTTGTAATGTAATGTAATTAGTAATTTATATAGCGCCGCTCACAGCCGAGGCCATTCAGTAGCGCTCAAGTAGCTTTATTTGTTGACTGCTGAGCAGACATTGCAGTTGCATCAACTAAGTTAATTACCTGTAAAATCTGTACATTTACATTTTAATAACAGTTTTATTAATTATATCTAAATCAAGTTATAGATTTTATCTTATAAAATAAAAATTGTAATTTTAAAAATTAGGTATAGCCCTGTGAAGCGACAGAAGTTATCGGGTGCTCTAAATTGTAAGAAAAACACGACAGAGAAGCATCGATATCTATAGAAGTTGTATCAAAAAGCAAAAAGGATGGCTTTTCAACTATTTCAACGAAACTGAAACTACTTTGGCTGTTAATATTAGTGCCCAGTCATCAGCTAGTAGAGTCTAATTCGTTTGTAAAATACTAGTATTGAGGGTATTTTCTTAAATTGCTTTCAGCTTTATAAAAATAAATTTTGATAAACTGAAACCTGTTGGTGAAAAACTACAAGCAGAACAGATTTCTGATTACTAAAACAAATTATTTTTTTAATAAATAATTTTTTCTTTTTCTGTAATTTGAATTTTTCGGAAGGCCTAATTCTAAGTCTTTTTGCTTGTTTCCATCCCTCCAAATTCAAAATTATCCAGGGTTGAATGTACTAAATAAAAAGTAATAATAAATAAATAACTCAGTTGAGCGCAAATCGTTTGGAGGGTTCATCATTGAGTTGTGACGTGGGGGTGGATCGTGGCGACGGGATCAGAGGGCGCCAAATGTATGCTTTGCCTGGGGCGCCATTTGGGCTAGGGCCGGCCCTGAGGCCACGAACGTGCAATTTGAGACTATTTATAACTAGCGACAATTCATGTCTCACATCCTTCTCCTGTAACCTATAAACATTAAAGGCAACTCGTCATTTTGAAAGGTTGTCGCAGAATTTCTTTTCGCTAAATTCGATTTCACTTCGAAATTTCTATGACTCGTCGTGAGTCATTTCCCATTGCATAGATCCACAGGTCTGCAGAGAAGTTTAGCTCAGTTAGGGTATGGGGAGACTGCCAACAGTGTCTTTGATCAGCGTGGAGAAAAGTAAATGGCGCTTGTTCGTTTTGTTCGAAACAGGCGATCTTAGCTAGTTGTTCGTTACACGTTTCACGATCAAAACAACATCACTTCCTGCATGCTTCCGCCTAAAGATGATAGAAATGTTATACCACGTATTTTCTATAGCGAATAACATCCTATCGTATCTATAGATTTATATAGCGCCTCTTGCAGATAACTACTCAGAGGCGCTCTTATGCTACCCTAACATTGATAGTAGCCTAACTAATACACTAGATTCTATTAAGCTTATTCCTTTTTCACAACAGGCTGCGGTTTGACAATCAGTTTTCTCAAAAAAAACAATTATTTTACATACGTCGAAAGAGATGGATGCTCTGACAAAGACGATTCGTAATAAACTTCGGATCGGCGTTAACAAAATAATTTTATCGAATGACTTCGATCTGTATCGAGGATTGGTCTGACGAAAAGCGACGGGAAGGAAGGAAGGATAGAAGCAAACAATAGGGTATCTGCAAACAATTTATAAACTAAGCATACACCAAAAAGCGCCTCATAAATAATAATAAAGAAGGTTCTGATGGTCTAACCGCCAGTTAAGCACGACGGTTATTCTTCACACATTCGCTGCCGCCATTTTCGACGGTCGGCTTCGAAGGACGATGTTGATTTTCGGCAGGAGATCTCCCAACATAATTAATTATTTACATGCAGACATACATTAATACATACGCACCTACATACACGTAAATACAGACATACATGCATAGCACATACATACGTACACACATGCAAAACATAGATACACACATACATACAAACATACATTGTGTCTATATACTAGGCATAGTATATATATATATATAAGCCTGGCCAATTATAGACCCATCTCCGTTCTCCCCTACTTTGCAAAATTCCTAGAAAAAGTCATGTACGATAGGCCAGAGGTTCTTAACCTTTTTTGGATCACGGCACACCTAAACTTGCAAATAAATTTGGCGACATACCATGCAATAATAATATGTGAATATCGTTAAAATAAAAAATGTTAAAATTTTTTAACGTTAAACCAATTCATTTATTTAAAATAAAATTTTTAATTGTTAACATTTTTAATGAATGATGATGTTGACACTGAATGCTTTCTAGTTTCTAGTGATTCTAAAATAATTCTAATTCTACTGATCTAATTCTTCGATTTTACGTCGTTCCTACGACTCTATGTTAACTTAGGTCTTAGTAGGCCTAACAGTTAATGGGATTTTTGCTCCTGGATATTTCTTTGGATCATATTAAAACGAGGATCCACAGTTTGTATAAGTGTAATAATTTATGTAAGCTGACTGAGGAGGCACCTCCGACCAGTTTGTTCCATTTCATTGCGAAATATAACTTATCAAATTATCAACTAATTCACATTAGGAAATATAACTTATCAAATTATCAACTAATTCACAATAGAGCTACAGCTACCAAAATCTGATTCTGCGTAATCAGTTTTAGATTCGCTAAAGTTTCGTTTTCTTATGATAAATTTGTCCATTTCGAATGTCATGGTAACGGGTAAATGTTTTCATCGGCGCGGTCGGAAACGTGTGTACTGCAGACTGCAGTGGGTTTGTGTAACAGTATTATACTAGGTGCAATAATTGTAGCCTACATGTATAAGGTAAACACTGCATGGCAGCCCCAGATTTCGATCAAATAAAATATATGAAGAGAGTGCTACGAATTGTCACAGCCTACGTCCACTAAACTGCTAAAGTAAGTAAGTCAATGTAATGCAAGAGTGACTGACGCATGCTGTGAGAATTAGCGACACACCAGTTCTTCGCGACACACCAACGACACACCATGTTTACGCGACACACCGCCGGTCGATTCGCGACACACTAGTGTGTCGCGACACACCGGTTAAAGTCATGTGCGATAGGCTGAGCTCCTATGTTAGTAAAGCTAAATTAATCCACCCATCCCAATATGGATTCCAGCAGGGACACTCCACATTTATGGCATTACTTGATATGGAGGAAAAAATTTCTAAAGCAATCGATAATAACGAATACTCGATTGGAATCTTTATAGACTTAGCAAAAGCTTTCGATACGGTAGATCACTCTATCTTGTTAAAAAAAATGGTAAATTATGGTATTCGTGGCTTACAACTAAAATGGTTTCATAGCTACCTTAGTGAACGTACACAAAGAGTTCTATGTAACGGGTCTCTCTCGACCTCGGGTCACATTGCATTCGGAGTTCCACAGGGGTCAAATCTCGGTCCACTCCTATTCTTACTGTATATTAACGACCTAGCTAACGTGTCTGCAACCCTGCACTTCATCCTATTCGCGGACGACACCAACATATTTTACTCTAACCAGTCCTGCACCTCTCTTATGGAAATTGTCAACATCGAACTAACCTTAATTAGTCAATGGTTCGTTGCTAATAGACTTACGTTAAATGTAGAGAAAACTAACTTTATAAACTTCAAATCACATAGAAAAATCAAACCAGTAAACTTGGCCCTAACTCTCGAGGGAAGCCCTATCCGTCAAGTGGACTCCACCAAGTTTTTAGGGGTGTTTCTAGATCAACATTTATCATGGAAAACACACATTAATTACATCTCACAAAAATAGCCAAAAACATAGGAATAGTATCAAGAATCGCGTATCTGCTCCCACTAACAATTAGGCTGAACTTATATTATTCACTAATTCTCCCATATCTAAGTTATTGCAACTTAATCTGGGCCTCAAATTATGAATCCCGAATCCATAAATTAATAATCCTTCAAAAGAAGGCAGTTAGACTAATTCAGGGAGCCCGTAAAGACGCTCATACAGCCCCCATTTTTAAGGACTTGAACCTGCTAAACTTAACACAGATAAGAAGTCTGCAAATAGGAGAATTTATCTATCGCTACGAACACAATTTACTACCCACGTCATTTGCAGGGTACTTCACTCTCGGCTCTCAGATTCATGATCACTTTACAAGGAGGGCTGCATCTTACCGTCCAGCAAAAGCACGAACTAACACAAGAGAATTTAGCATTAGAGCGGCAGGACCATTATTTTGGAACAGTATCCCATATGAAATTCGTTCTTCTAAAACCCGACACGAATTTAAGAAAAAACTACGCTTCTTTCTCATGGGCGCACACCAATTGACATTGTGAGGAACTAATATTCTGAAAGTTTAGGCACATAAAATTATAAACTTAAGCTTACACCTGTTGCACGATGCACCGGTCCTTGAGTCATTTAGTTAAGCTATATTAGATAAGTTTAGTTAAGTTACCCGACGTACGACTTTCGTCTCTTTTGTTTTTTTATGAAAAAAAAAATATAAAATAAGATGTTGGCTTTCCTAGCCCAGCCTTCTTCCGAACCTTTGCTACTTGACTCAGCTGGGTGTCTCCAACCAGCGGGATGTCAATCCCTTAGGAGCCTCCCATTGCTCCCATTAATAACTCCTCCCTCGATATTGTTAAAATAATTGTTATGTGCCTTTACTGTTCATTGATACAATTACGCTGTTATGGACTAGCACAAATGCATGTATTTTATGAGTTGTTAAAGGTTGCAATAAATATTGATTGATTGATTGATTGATATAATATATATATATATATATATATAATGCACAGGTTAATGAGCAGACACCACGCTATGTACGGTGTTATGTCCATCATAAATATGCATATATTATGTATGACAGTAAGTGAGGTGTGCTAACACTGTCCGGCTATAGCTACATTATAATAGCCTATAGGACTTCTATACACATTACATCTTGAATTCTATATACATTGTGTGATGTACATAGAACTTCATGATAAGAATATATACACATGTATAATCGTCGACCCATAAACTACATGTACACATTGCATATGTAGATCATGGGTCGGCGATTTCCCTGTTTGGCCATTTGAAAGGAAGTCGGTGGTAACGGACTATACTGTAAAGCCGTCAAGCGAGCGTTGCAGAAGGTCGGCATAAATGAGTGAAGAGCGCAAATGCATAGACTATCAATTTTACGTGAATCGTCACCTCAGGAATTAACGCATTAACAGCAAAAAAGAAGCGCTTGAGAAACGTTTCATACTGTCATTGCGTCATTGCCGGAGTGTGCCCTAGGTTCTGCCATCTTGTGTCAGTTATAACCATAGGCAATGACTCATAATGGTGAGTGTCCTTCACGCCACGTCTTCCGTGGGGGCACAGTAGTGAATTGTTTGGAGCGCTCGGCCTGTAAAGTGGAGGGTACGGGTTCGATCCTCCCCCGAGGCAATTAAATCAGGAAGTCCTTGGCTCACAATTGCTCATGGCCATTGGTGCTGTGTCATACGGTTGTGTGTGCTCTTCTCAACTTCGGTAGGAGGACAATATCAAATACCGTTGTGCTGCATTGTATTTCAATATTGGTTGTGTATGAACTTATTCAGTTCTAATTTACCTTGTGTGTACACTATGGAGCGACAGTGTATTGGCTATTGCGTGATGGACTGTCAGCTAAGAGGTCGGGGGTTCGAAGCCCAGCAGAAGCTGAATTTTTGTAAAGATTTCTATTCCACTTTGCGCTCCTCATAGAGGACTCAGATATAAACCGAGAACAAGTCTTGACCTTCAGTTACAGTGGAACGCCCAGGCAACACGTCCTCATAAATAGGTCAAGTTTGTAAAGTTAAGTCGCTGTAACACTTCATACCTATGGCTGCCAAACGGGCTTAGCCTAAGGGTTCTTTGTATATTTCAGAAATGAAAACTTCTATCGCAGGCTACTGGCGTTGTGGACAATATGAGAAGCAATTTATAAGCCCAAAAGATTGCTGAATAAGCCTCCGAAACAGATTGTATCCTATAGCACAACTTCGTATAATTATAGCAACATGATTTACATGTAGGCCTAATAGTTTCTGGGTCTAATTCTTCATCTACAATACATAAAATTCAAAAGCGGACTGAATCCATCAGTTCGGTTTCCGTTATTATAACAGAAACCATTATCTCTAAGAAGGTTTTCCTGTGATCAAATGCAGGACCGGCCTAATCCCAAATGGCTCTCCAGGCAAAGCATACATTTGACGCCCTCTGATCTACACTCCAGGGTCCACCCATGTAACAAACCAAATGAGGAACGGTTCAGAAACCAGCCAGATGCTCAACTGAGCGATTTATTATTAGGCCTATTATGATTTTTTTTCATTAGTAGTAAGTCAACCGCGGATAATTCGAACTTTGTGGGAAGGGTTCAGTAAAAAGCACTTCGAATTACCGTAAAATTCGAATTACCGAAAACAGAAAAAATTATTTATTACAAAGAATTATTTGTGGAAGCAATCAGAAATCTTTTTTGCTTGCAGCTTTTCTGCTTCAGGTTTCAGTTTATCAAAACCTGATAGAAGTCTGTTTTACTGTGAAAATAATCATTGTAATTTAAAAATTGGCTTAAAAAGTGAAAAACATAAGACTGTTTAAACGCTTAAACCGACTGGCGCCCATAGAATTTGGCGCCCCAAGCAACTGCCTGCTTTTCCTGTGCTCAAGGCCGTCACTGGTCAAATGGCAAAATGCAATTTCCAAGCATAATTGCTGAATGTGATGCAACTTAAAAAAAGAACTGATCCAGGCATAGGCGCAACCACCCTATGGTACCCGTGGGACGCATCCCACCCAACTTTCGAACAAGTTGGGACGGTTCCCTCCAACTTTTTAAAATTTTGGGGTTAACAAGAGCCCAAAATGTACTCCATTTGACATCAATAAAGTACAAGCCAAACCGATAGAGTATACGGCAAACCGATTGAGTATAAGGCTTTGCCTTGTACTCCATCGGTTTGGCTTGTACTCTATCGGTTTTTCTTGTAGTCTATCGGATTGGATTGTACTCCATCGGTTTCGCTTGTACTCTATCGGTTTACCTTGTACTCTATCGGTTTGGCTTGTACTCTATCGGTTTGCCTTGTACTCTTCGGTTTACCTTGTTTAACACAAAACTGTCGACAAAACGCAACAGAATTTGGCTTGTTAGTGAGACTCTATCGGTTTGGCTTGCTAGGTTTCGCTTTTCATTTAGAAGACGTTTTTGAATAGCATATCGTGGTACGAAGATCTTATTACTTATCGGTTTCGCTTGCACTCTATCGGTTTGGCTTGTACTCTATCGGTTTGGCTTGTACTCAATCGGTTTGGCTTGCATACTCTATCGGTTTGGCTTGTACTCTATCGGTTTGGAATGTACTCTATCGGTTTTTTGTACTCTATCGGTTTGGATTGTACTCTATCGGTTTGGCTTGTACTCTATGGGTTTTGCTTGTACTCTATCGGTTTGCCTTGTACTCTATCGGTTTGGCTTGTACTCTATCGGTTTGGCCTTGTACTCTATCGGTTTGGCTTGTACTCTATCGGTTTGGCTTGTACTCTATCGGTTTGGCTTGTACTCTATCGGTTTGGCTTGCACTCTATCGGTTTGGCTTGTACTCTCGGTTTGGCTTGTACTCTATCGGTTTGGCTTGTACTCTATCGGTTTGGCTTGTACTCTATCGGTTTGGCTTGTACTCTATCGGTTTGGCTTGTACTCTATCGGTTTGGCTTGTACTCTATCGGTTTGGCTTGTACTCTATCGGTTTCGCTTGTACTCTATCGGTTTCGCTTGTACTCTATCGGTTTGGCTTGTACTCTATCGGTTTCGCTTGTACTCTATCGGTTTGGCTTGTACTCTATCGGTTTGGCTTGTACTCTATCGGTTTGGCTTGTACTCTATCGGTTTGGCTTGTACTCTATCGGTTTGGCTTGTACTCTATTGGTTTGGCTTGTACTCTATCGGTTTGGCTTGTACTCTATCGGTTTGGCTTGTACTCTATCGGTTTGGCTTGTACTCTATCGGTTTAAATTGCACTCTATCGGTTTGGCTTGTACTCTATCGGTTTGGCTTGTACTCTATCGGTTTGGCTTGTACTCTATCGGTTTGGCTTGTACTCTTGCTTGTACTCTATCGGTTTGGCTTGTACTCTATCGGTTTGGCTTGTACTCTATCGGTTTGGCTTGTACTCTATCGGTTTGGCTTGTACTCTATCGGTTTGGCTTGTACTCTATCGGTTTAAATTGTACTCTATCGGTTTGGCTTGTACTCTATCGGTTTGGCTTGTACTCTATCGGTTTGGCTTGTACTCTATCGGTTTGGCTTGTACTCTATCGGTTTGGCTTGTACTCTATCGGTTTGGCTTGTACTCTATCGGTTTGGCTTGTACTCTATCGGTTTGGCTTGTACTCTATCGGTTTGGCTTGTACTCTATCGGTTTGGCTTGTACTCTATCGGTTTGGCTTGTACTCTATCGGTTTGGCTTGTACTCTATCGGTTTGGCTTGTACTCTATCGGTTTGGCTTGTACTCTATCGGTTTAAATTGTACTCTATCGGTTTGGCTTGTACTCTATCGGTTTGGCTTGTACTCTATCGGTTTGGCTTGTACTCTATCGGTTTGGCTTGTACTCTATCGGTTTGGCTTGTACTCTATCGGTTTTTGTCTTGTACTCTATCGGTTTGGCTTGTACTCTATCGGTTTTAAATTGTACTCTATCGGTTTGGCTTGTACTCTATCGGTTTGGCTTGTACTCTATCGGTTTGGCTTGTACTCTATCGGTTTGGCTTGTACTCTATCGGTTTGGCTTGTACTCTATCGGTTTGGCTTGTTCTCTATTGGCTTGGCTTGTACTCTATCGGTTTGGCTTGTACTCTATCGGTTTGGCTTGTACTCTATCGCTTTCGCTTGTACTCTGTCAGTTTGACTTGTACCCTATAGGTTTGCCTAATACTCTATCGGTTTGCCTTGTACTCTATCGGTTTGGCTTGTACTCTATTGGTTTGTCTTGTACTCTATCGGTTTGGCTTGTACTCTATTGATTTGGCTTGTACTCTATCGGTTTAAATTGTACTCTGTCGGTTTGGCTTGTACTCTACCGGTTTGGCTTGTACTCTATCGGTTTGGCTTGTACTCTATCGGTTTGGTTTGTACTCTATCGGTTTGTCTTGTAGTCTATCGGATTGGCTTGTACTCCATCGGTTTCGCTTGTACTCTATCGGTTTGACTTGTACTCTATCGGTTTGCCTTGTACTCTATCGGTTTGGCTTGCACTCAATCGGTTTGGCTTGTACTCTATCGGTTTGGCTTGTACTCTATCGGTTTGTCTTGTAGTCTATCGGATTGGCTTGTACTCCATCGGTTTGCCTTGTACACTATCGGTTTGCTTTGTACTCTATCGGTTTGGCTTGTACTCTATCGGTTTGGAATGTAGTCTATCCGCTTGGCTTGTAGTATATTGGTTTGGCTTGTACTCTATCGGTTTGGCTTGTACACTTTCGGTTTGGCGCTACTCTATCGGTTTGGCTTCTACTCTATCGGTTTGGCTCGTACTCAGACTCCGACTCCCCCCATACCCCAGTCGTTAGGTGCTTCTTCGGCAATATCGGCTGTGCGCCTTCCGCACTCGCAGTTCCCTCCACTCGGACGTTCTAGTAGGTCCCTCCCCCCCAACAAATCTCTGGCCCTGCTGCCGATAAAATAAAGGGTCAGGCTTGAAACCGCTAAACCAAGTCTATCAGAATTCAGTGCAGAATGTTGCCGCATAATTTCCCTCTAAAACTTTACTTATCTCGCATTTAAAATTCGACTAAGGCTCGCGGTAGAAGCTTAGGAGGACATTTCAACTTTTAATGCTGCCAGTGCGAGTGGTGTTTTTCTAAAACCTAAAATCTCAGTTTATTCGTGTAATAAAATCATGTTTTTCACAGATCTAGATGGTTTAGGTATTTTTATATCAAATTCATCGGTGACAAATTTGAGGTAAATTATAGCCCAAAATGTACTCCAATTGGCATACAATTCTCAAAATTGCGTCGGCTTCAGACCCCGATGGGGGAGCTTACGACGCTCCACCCATACCCCTAGTCGTTAGGGGCTTCTTGCCTTCGGCAATCGCAGACTCGCGCCTTTGGCGCTCGCAATAATTCCCCCAGTCAGACATTCTAGTAGGTCCCCAACTTCTGGACCGTGGTTGCGCCTCTGGATCCTGGCTTTTATTCATCCATTGACTGCGCAACGTTGGTAGTGCCAGGAAGAAGAAAACCTCTGCCCGAGCGGAGAGGTCGAACATCGAGGACATAAGAAGGGAGGATTCCGACTCTACATCCTGTGGTACCTGTGGACGACGAAGAAGAAAGAGAAGGATCCACCCGAGCAGATCCCTGTCGAACTTCGAGAGAGTCGCTTCGGGGTTTGCCGCATCATCGGCCAAGAAGAGACTGGGGTCCGGAACATCTTTGGCCTTAGGAGCAGATACCGGGGTTTGCCACAGTATTTACAATTTTCCGTTTGAACTTCCGGTGTGAGGAAAAGTGAATCGAGTTTCCGACGATTTAAACTAAGAGACACATTGATTCCAATAAGTTGTAGCCTATTACAGCCATTTACATTTGGATATTAATGTATACGCTAGTCTGCAGCGTCATTGAGACTACTGCGTCAGATGTTATTTTCAGTTGTTTTTTTTACCTTATTTCATTTCATCAGCTTGCCAGGCCAGGCCACCGGGTAAATGCCCGGTTACCCGATGGGCCAGTCCGACCCTGGTCGAGGCCATTTGAGTTGTTGTAATATAGGCCTATATAAAAGCGTGCGTTTTGCATTTTACATTCATGGTGTCAACCATGTGCACGAGAATCAATTTTTACGCTGATGCATATAAGACTAGAGAGATGGTTACGTCTGTGTGCAGCCACGGGATGCAGTGTAGGCCTATAATTTTTTTATTCTAGGCCTCCTGAAACTTCTATTTCTACTGAATGCATAGAAATAGAAGTTTTGCCTCCAGTTCAGTTAAACCTAGGTAAAGTCTTCTTATGTTTTCCTTTCTGTTTTCATTTTGAGATATAGGCCCTATGGTTAAGGTTTTCTTGTTTTTCTTTGTATTTCAACTTTTTCGTCTGTTAACTGCAAAGTAAAGATTGATATATTGATCTTTATTTTACATACAGTAAACAACGAATGCAGAAATGACGAATTCCGGCGAATTAATCGAAGATGGCGACGAAGAATACAAAGACTTCTACCTAAATGCGCAGTTCGTCACTGGACTCTTTTGTTATCCGGTCGTCTGTCTTTTCGGACTGACCGGAAACGTGTTAAGTATCGTCATTCTTTCGCGGCAGAAAATGCGCATGTCGACGAAAACCTACCTCATTGCAATGGCTCTCTCCGACGGAATTAAGTTGATCAACGACAGTTTCTATTTTCTCGTCATCCTAATGGTGACGATCAATCGCGAGACGGGAGAGCGAGCGTACGGATACCTGTATCCATACGCGCACTACTTTTTCAACATGTCCGTCTGCACGACCGCGTGGCTGACGGTGTCCGTGGCTGCCGAAAGGTACATCTTGGTGTGTCATGCAGCCAGAAGCAGAGACATATGCAATGTACATATGGCACGGGTTACGTGTGTGGCCGTTTTCCTATCGATGACGGTCCTTACCGTTCCGCTCGGAGCTCGCTATCGGACGGTGAACGGACTGGACAATCGGACGAATTTTTCGAGCGTCTGGATCGAAGTGACGGAGCTGTGGCTGAACGAGGACTTCGTCGAGACCTACACATGGATCCAGAACCTTCTGCGTTCAGTCATTCCGTTGACGATTCTCTGCACTCTGAACTGTTTCATCGTTCAGGCGCTTCGAGCCACCGTGACGTTTCGCAAGACGCAGCACATTCGCAAGGCCTTCTCGTCCAGACACCGGATCACGCTGATGCTGGTCTCCGTAATCGTCGTCTTCATGGCCTGCGTCACGCCAGACGCCATCATGTCAACGTTTTTTGGGTTCGGCTACTACGACGCCAGTTACTTCGTCAGGGCCTTGCGAGAGATCACCGACCTTCTGCTCACCGTCAACTCGGCCTTGAACTTCCTCCTCTACTGGACCTTCAACAAATCCTTTCGTCAGAGCCTCCCGCTGACTTTCCATCGTCGGTGCTGCTGCCGCTTCTGGAAACGCGCTCAGGGACCGGAAGAAGAGAAGCATGAGATGAACAGCAGAGTCATGTCATTTGCCACTATTCGTCACAGCACCAAGATACCTGCAGTTGACGAAAAGAGCTTTAGCAGCAAACAGAGGAGAGGAAACCATCACAGGCGCCACAGTTCCAAAGGATCGAATGGACTCCGTTTAGCTGGGAAAGACTCGCTTTTTGGCTAGCGCCAAGAAAGGGAAACCAGTAGACGAGTCGGGCTATTATTAAGCCATTTAAGAGTTTTTTGTCAAACATAACGTTACTGAAAGTTTTGGCCGATTTATATAAATCTA